>JAUZNJ010050723.1:0-30561 GCA_034780135.1 Jordanella pulchra | reverse complement strand
TGAATGACCAGAGGGGGGGACATCACAACCAGAGGGGGGGTAAATCCCCCCCATCCCCCCCGGCAAATCGCACCCTGCATACAACCATCGTATGTTGGGTGTTTTAAACCAATCATGCATCTATTCCTACTCACTGAACAGGCCTATCAATGTGCTGTAATTTGCATAAGTAAAATAAATATTTGGAAAAGGGCATAAAAGCTGGTTGCAGTCCAGGGTCCCTTATTCTTCCAGCTGCTGTCCTGGATATACCAACACAATGTAGTAAAGAAATGTCTACTACTTTATTCAAACACACAAATAAACCACTTTTAGCTGTGTGTCTGTGTTTATTCTACTGGAAAGAGAACTCGAACAGCTTTAAATGGTTCTCTCCAGCAGGGCAATTCATTTAGCTCCTGATCATTCATCCTCTTTACTAGCTCCTCAGTCACTGCTGAGGAACAGCTTAATACTGTCGCAACAATTGGCACTGCAGGGAGGCTGTTTTCAGTCTTAAGTGCCAAAATGTTTCATTTTGGTCTTAGTTGACCTTGTGCAGGTTTTCTGGACATTTTTATAGATTTCTTGTTTTATCAAAGGCTTTAATACAGCTGTGCCTTTAATTCACTTGAGTTCAGAAGCAATTTAATAATCATAAAAGGGGAAAACATATTTTAGGGGTTTCTTCAATCATGTTAACTGCTTTAAGCAGGATCTTGTGTCTTACAGCGGATCCGGAGAAACCTCTGGCTGAAGGCTCTCTATTGTTGAAAGCTGTCTGATGAAAATGATGCTCATGGTTGTTTTCCACAATGCCCTTCATTTCATGAGCAGTTTCTTTCTATTTTTTTGTCATTCCTAATTTTCCAAAACAGAAACTGGCCTTCGTTCTACTCCTCATACTCTTCCTAAAGACCAGATATCCTGCTAACGGATTGTCCCACCTGAGCAGTGGCCGTCTGCAGCTCCTCTGAAGATACAACAGAGAGGTTGGTTGCTTCTCTGATTCATACTCTGTTTTTTTACAACCTTTCAAATTTGACAAATTGAGTTTAGCTCCAGGAGAAGTTGACCTTGTTTGAGTAGTATCAGAATAAAATGATCTGAATACACATGGGAAACTTTTTCTGGTTTTCATTGGAAGAAAAATCATTTCAATTAAGTTTGTGTTGTGTTGAAATAAAATGTTCACATTTTCAAAAATGTTGCAGCTGTTTTAATTTCTGTCTTTTTCAGGTAAAGTACATGCCTAAATGAGTTTTAAGTTTTACAAAGTAAGGAAAGTGGTTTTTATCTTATTTTATATTTTTATTCGGTTTATGACTGTATGATCTATTCTTTTTGAGTGAAGATTCCTTTTGTTCTTATTTTTCCATTATATTTCATTGCATTATAGCTGCAACTACAAATCCTTTGCAGTTTGCAAATCTCGATCAGAATATAAAATGTATTTTGTGGTTCCCTTGAGTAATCTAACATTCTATAATGGTATGATTTATTTTCTCTAAAGCATGATAAAACAGAGCCAACGTGCAGCCCTCCGGCCTGCGCTCCTTGGCTACAGCTCTGCAGGGAGTGACCTGCTGGTGTAACATTCAGCTGTGATTTAATTGCACCCTGCCCCCTTGTGGAAGCTAACTTGATGCCACAGGAGGGTTGGTGAGGCTTAATGGGAAGCTCTTCATAAACACTGAGTCCATGAAGAGCTGTTGAGACACGCCTTATTCACCTTAGTCATTTAGTACCAGCAGCACATTTACTTAATCTTCCACATAAATACATTCTATTAAATCATGATTCACTTTAAGCACATTTCATACTAATTTATTTTTCAAATCTAATCCATTTCAACTTGAATTTAAAATGTTTAACATGGTTTATTTTCTTCTGATGCTTCCAAATTCACACCCATAGCTCTGTTTAAGCTCTGCCTCCGAGGCCAAGATGCCAGTCAGCAGTAATATTCGAGAGCCTTCGCTGTACTAATCCATGTCCTCCAAAACATTTTTAAAGTGAAGTGGAGATGTCACATTAGGACTACTTATGAGAAGGACAAACAGATAAGCTCTTCAGGTTTCTCTTCTGTTCAAATGTGTTGATGTAAGATAAAATAACTGCAGAAAGGGCACCAAACAAGATGGTGAGCTGGCTTTAGTTTTTTATTTCAAGCCTTAGCTTTTATACAGGAAGAAACGAGCTTACAGTGCTCCTACTGAAGCATTAATGAAAGTTTGGAAAAGGAAGGTATTCTTAATCATATGTAAAAAACATAATTTTCAATTAAGTCTTAGTATAATCAACAGACTCGCACTGTTTATTAAAACAGAAGGGAAGTTCTAATACAAGTAGGAAGGAAACCAAAAGGGTATACATTTTTAAATGGTTATATGAATCATTTCCTTTGATTTAACACATTTTGAGCTTTACTGCAACACTTAAACAAGGACTATAGCAGTTAGCATTCAGACTATACTCAGTCCCTTCAATCTACTGAGGTTGTTTAAACTGGGAGCTCTGGGTGTAATGGTAAAGCTGGCTCCAGAAAGGACAAAAACTACAGCTACAGTGTCATAAATTAGTTATCCTCATGGGATATTTTGTATGATTCATTGGGATTTTTCTATATCTAGGAGTGAAATCACACATATCTGTTGTAACCTTTGAGGAAAAAAAACATGGTATGAATGACAAATAATAATTGTGCAAGATTTTTTAAATTCAAATTCTATATATATAAAAAACATCCTCAGGTCATTCATAATGCTTGCACAAGAAAATATTTGATTGATTTGAAATTATAAAGTCAGGCGATAAAGTCTTCTGAGAAAGCTTTAGTGAAAACTCTGTAAATTCATGAATAATTTAAAGAACACTATCATTTTACTTGAGATAAGCTTGCTGGGTTGCCATGGTAGGACCGCATACATCATTTACTGGCTGCGTCAGTGTGACTGTAAGGCAGCTTACTGGCTCCCAGTGGCTTTTAGATCCTTTCACACAGCGAGGATTAAACCTGGTAATAATCCATGGCTAACAAAATACCGTGTCTGAGCTGGATATTCACCTGCGAATGAGAGGGAAGGAGCCTGACTGCAGTGTGCTGGACCATGTAACGTGGCAGAGGGGTTCAAATGGAGGGGACAGTCGTGACAGAGGGGCAGGAGAAGCCCCAGAGGCGGGTGAGGTTCCGGGTGGCTTCAGGGAACAGCGGCCGGGTTCTGAAGGAGATGTTTAAGGATGAGGGGCCCTCGGACTCCCTGGATTCAGACTGCACCAGCAGCTCAGACGCTGATCGGGCCAGCACCCCTTCAACCACTGGAGAGATTCATGGAAACTTGTACGGATATCTGGGCTCAGAGCTGGACGACAATGAGAGTGAGCCCGATGAGCTGCTCCTGTACGCGGGGGCCACCAAGGACTGGATGTTCACCACCAAGAGGGTCAACATTCTCAGCAAGAACGGGACGATTCGAGGGGTTAAGCACAAAGTCAGCGCAGGTCAAGCGCTCTTTGAGAACCTTCCTAACGGTGTAAGTACCTGTTGGTCATAATCACATTACTGCCTTAGAGGTTTCTAAGACTATTTCTTGACTCACAGCAAAAAAACATTCAAGCCTTTTTCATTACTTGGTCAAAGTTCCACATATTTCATTTTCTGTAAAAAACCAACATGAAGCATTACACAGTTTTATGGTGAAAAGAAAATGGTGGAAGCCTTTCAAACTTATTTTGAAATCAAAATCTGAAAAGTTGGAGTAAGTTTATGAATTCAGCCCCTGTTACTCGAACACCTCCAATAAAAGTGTAATAAAATTTCTTCAGATGTTGCCAAACTAGTTAATAGAGTTCAACCGTGAGGGTGGTTCTGTTCATCTCAGTCCAAATATAGGAGCTCTCTGGGGAAAAACTCAGAGGTTTGTTCAAGAACATTAGAGAACAAGCCACATGTAGACACATCAAACATGATCAAGATCACATTAGAACTCTATATATGTCAGAGAGCTAACACTGCACACCACCCTGAACACACCATTCTAATGCGGAAATATGGTGGAGGCAGTTTAATGCTGTGGGGAGGATTTTCAGTCTTTGGTTAAAATAAAAATAAAACATTTTAGAAGCTGCAGAAGCCTTGAGATCTGGGCCCAGGTTCACTGACTTATAGCAGGACAGGCACTCTTTATTCAACCTATCTGAGCTTGCATTACATCATGCTGCACAGAACAACAGGCAGATAAGAAAAAAAACAGAAGAAATAAACCCTTAAAGACTAATAACTGGAAGTAGTTTTACAAAGCTTTGACTCTAAAGGGTTTAATACAACAAGAAATGTACTATTTTTAATTATTTAGAAAAGCATAAAAAATAAATAAATCACATTTTCTGTCTATTTTACAACTAAGCATCATTATGTGTTTATCTGTCACAAACATCTTCCATATTCCCATTGATGTTTGTGGTTGTAAACTGATAAATCCAAAGTTGTATGGATACTTCTCCAATGGACCTTATATGTAGATACAGAACCAAACGTAAGCTCACAGACAAAGGATGAGGTCACAGTATAATTAAAGATTAATGATGCATTTCATTAGGTGTTTCAGGAGAAACTAATCAGGTTAATGTGATACTAGAAAGCAGTGTTTTCTAATATCACGGCAGGTCTGCTCCATGGTCCTCCTAGGCAACCCTGGGCCTGTGTGCTGATGCACAGGTTGTATCGAAAGTCAAAGCAAACAGTTACCTGCAGATATCAGGACACTAATTACCAACAAGCTAAAACCTTAAGACTTTCTTTCCCTTACAGGAGGAGATAAATGTCTGTCATAAATCAATAGATAAAATCAATTAAAAACTAATTTGGGACAAATCATAACCAATGAGATAAAAAACGGTGATCCTCATTTTGAAAATAAAACGATTTACTTTTTTAAATTGATCTGTAATTTTGTTCTGAAGTTCCAACAGAGAGCTCTGTTTTTGTTTACTGGATGTTTGAATCTCAGAAACCTAAAATGATACATTAGACAAATAATCTTTTTTTTCCTCAGACAGACATGTTATGGTCCTCATAATCCTAGCAAAGACTGCTGAAAGGAGAGCTGTTCAGTAGCCAGTCATTGACTTTGTATGGGAAAGTTGAGTGGAGGGAGAAGCTGTTAGAATAAGATACAAAAGTAGCAACATTTTGCACAAATGTCAGATTATTTTAAGATAAACCCAACACAAAACCTTAGGGAGATTTCCAAAACTTGTGTTTTCATTGCTGTAGGAGCCACCCCACTCACTTCAAGAGCTAAAACATTGCATTTATTCTGATAACCCTGTCCTGAACCAAAAATAGGATAAAATACATGTTTTGCCTGGTCAAAAATTAAAGTCGGAGATTAATCTCTCAGATTCACTAGGACCTGGCATTTTCCCAGACAACTCAAAGCCCCAATCCTAAATTAACAGACATGGTATGACCATCGAATCTATTGTAAAGACAGACATGTGAGACACTAGACCGAACAGTGCGGTAAAGATCCACAGCTTGCCTCCAAGCAATATTGTTACTAAAGAAGTAATCCAGAGTAATCATCAGCTGCACATATTTACAGTACTCCCTCATCATTAACAGTCAGTTCACATTTATTCATAAAATATATATTTTTTCTTATGTCATCTATTTTTTAACTGCTTTTAGGCTATGCTTCAACTTTAGATAACAATCATAAACACATAAATTGAAGCTTGAGATAAATATGAGTATTTTATCTGCACAACATGAGTTCACCTTATGAATTGGATTGTTAAAATAAATAAACTGGAATCAGTAAATTCTTTCCCTTGTCTGATTGCTAAGCCCTACAGGCCTCAACAAGCTGTCTCATCAGTTCCTCTTCGTTTTTTTATCAGTGTTGTAACATTTCTTAGCTTGTGCATGCCAAACCTCAGAGTGACAGGTAGGAAGGAGAAGAAAAGGGGAGGAAGTCTAGAGATCTTTGGCAGCGTTTCAGGATGGCTTTGTGTGTAAGCTGGGCAAACCTGGACGTCCTCATACTGACAGACTAGGATTAAATGAGGCTGAAATGGGAGGCGGATTTGGAATGAGGCGCTTAAACACTGCGACGCGGTGTATTACTGGAAGGGGTTTAAGCGTAGTCTTACACCTCAAAAGTTTATTTTACAATTTAGCTCAATTTGACCAAGGAAATCATCAGTCAAACAGTCAAAATCAGATTTTTACATACACATTATATGAAGACATGATTTCATTACTTGATCGTAGGATAAGGGACACAGCGATTACTATTATTCCAAAGTGTAGTATTTCTTTATCATAAAATAATACTTTGTACGGGTCTGATTTTCTCTGGTTTTAATGTTATATTTTAATATTATAGTTTTATGTTAAATTCTTCTTGTATTAAAATCATTATTCAGTTCTGCTTTATGAAAAAAAAATCCTTAAAGACTATAAAGACTACAGTGAGATCGATAACACAAATAAAACCTCCCCAATGTCACACTGACATTTACCCAGAGTGCCAATAGATACAATAACATGCCCTAAACAAATAACTTTTATGCGTTTGATGCGCTGTGGTCGTTTCTTACTTGCTCCAAAGAATACAAGCTGCTTTTTAAGAGACTGTTTGACGTTTTATCCCACTTCTGAAATAAATGTATTGCTTTCATTTCAGTTGGGTAGGGGGCAGCAAGAAGGAGAGAATTAGAAATATAGTTTATAGGAAAATGCATCCAGGAGGTGCAGTTCTAAAAATGGTGGAGGTTTTTTTTTGTGTGTGTATTTTCTCAGATGCACTTACCTCTGGAGTTTGGACGTATAGTGATATACACCACCAGTTTCCGTGTGGTGAGGATGACTTTCGAGCGCTGCGAGCTGGTCAGGAAGATCTTCCAGAACCACAGGGTGAAGTTTGTGGAGAAGAACATTGCTCTGGACAGCGAGTATGGGAAGGAGCTGGAGGAGCGATGCAGACGTGTGGGTGAAGCCCCCTCACTGCCAGTTGTGTTCATTGACGGACACTTCCTCGGGGTTAGTCCCACACGCCGAGTCCTAACGGTTCCAGTCTTATTTTTAGTCTTTTGTGCTTCTTGTTCTTATTAATAATGGTTTGAAACCTGTTTTGCAGGGTGCTGAGAAAATACTTGGCATGAACGAATCAGGAGAGCTGCAAGATCTACTGACTAAAATCGAGGTTGGGTTTTTCCCATATATTTAGAAACGATATCACAGATTGTGGCCAAACAGATGAATTTCCCAGGATTGTGTTTCCATTGGATGGACACAAACAATTCATTTTAGCTTAACCATTACAGACACAAATGTCCCAAAGCCTTGAAATGAATAGATGTAACATAGGAACAACCATGTCATCAATAAATCATGGTTTACTAAAAATGACTTTGACATCATTAGCCAGGCATCTGTCTTACTTGAATACACTAGTCAAGAGCAGATGGGTCCATGGTGTTCACCTAAATCCCCCAAATAAATCATTTTCTCTCCTCCTTTCTATAAGTTTGAAAACAGAACCGAAAAAGAGAAACTGCTTCCAAAGTTGACATTTAAGTCATAGTTTCTTTAGCCCCCAAGAAGGGTGTCGCCCTGAAAGGTCATGCATACACAAATTAGCCTAAAACTGTCCCACAGCATCGGTGCATGTGTGTCTTCAAGCATAAACACAAAATTATTATCAATGCTAATTTGGTCAGACAATAAGAAACTGACATTTAAGGAAACACACTCGTTTTCTGTGGAGTGGATCAGGAAAGGATCCACAGTAGGCCTCTACCTTTTCAGATGTTAAATCAATACAAGAAGAGAAACGATGAAAGGTTGCGATGCCTTAAAAAAAACAAATCCCTCGTTTTCTTATGTCACAGCTGTGAATTTCAAACTTGATTTGTGTAATTGCCAAAAAGAGGTTAAAAAATTGTGAAGTGGATGAAAAGTTTTCCAATTTTATGCAAACAGAAATCTGAAAAGTGCGATTTGATGGTATTTTAACTTCTGGGTTTCCAGAAAACCTAAAGATGTTATTGTCTCTACTACATTTTTAGAGACTGAAATATTGTTTCTATTGTTTTTGGAAAATATCTCAAGATCTCAAGATCTGTCAGATAGAAGGAGAAAGTTTGAAGTTTTTTTAAGCTTTCAACAGAGTATTCAAAAGGATGCTAAGTGCTATCTTTCTGATCCTTACATGCAGTAGATATAATGCTAGAATGGGATATTTCTGTAATTTAAAAAATTAGATCAAATTAGTGTTTGAAAATGCTTTTAAAATCCAAACACTCTTTTGTTCCCCTTTACAATAGAAGACCTCTTTGTGTTGGTCTATGCCATGATTTTTGAATAAAATGTGTCGAAGTTTGTTAATGTGATGTCACAAAATGTGGAAAATGTTTACAGGGTGTGAATACTTTTGTATGACCAAAAAATATAACCCAGACAATGCGGTTAGAGAACAGTTCACAACATCTGGATCAATTTAAAAAAAACTAAAAGGAATGAATGAAATCACTGTCCTGGAAAAAGCTCATTTTTAATCATTCAGGTGCTATATTCCATAAAAACTCCCAGTTATCAGATTAATCAACTTTTTTTTTTTACCAACTTTTGTTTTTATGAATAATAATAAAAAAAATCAATCCAGCCTTTATTGACACATGTGACACACAGGTGACGTTTTTTTAAGCCGATATCCAGAAAGTAAAACAAGCTTTTTTTTCATATCCCAGAGGGTTCAGCTTCCCCAGACGTGCCAGACCTGCGGAGGCTTCGCCTTCATCCCCTGCTCAATGTGCCATGGCAGCAAGATGTCTGTGTTTCGAAACTGCTTCACGGACTCCTTCAAAGCCCTCAAGTGCACTTCCTGCAACGAGAACGGCCTGCAGCCTTGTGTCACCTGCAGCCTGTGAGGATGTTGTGTGCCTGGAACCTGAAACGGACCAGAACAAACCCACCACAGCAGGAATCTTTCTCCATGGCCATCATCAAGACAAAAACTTTTTGATTCTCTCTGTGCCAGCCAGGTTTCTTATAACAATGTGATTCATGAAAAAACAACATCCAGTGAAGGGTCATGAACTTGCCTGCCTTCTGGGAAACATAAGCTTGTTAGTCAGGAGGCGCCGTAATTAACAAATCTCTCGTCACTAATCCTATATCAGACACGGGACACTCGGGACAAACAGCGAAAGTCAAGGGCTCAGTTTTCAGACAGTGGGAAACTCAGAAATCAATTCAAGCTAAAACCCTGAGAGAGAGCATTAAGAGGCCTTCAATGCTCACCATGAAAGAAGCAAAGTATGGATCCCATCTTATCTATGCAAACCTTCAATCGTTGAAGTTGAACTAAATGACTACAGATACATGCAAAAAACTAGGAAGTCCCAGAAAATTCATTTACTGTGGTAATTCAGTTCAAATATGAACCTGATATATTTTATTTAGATTCAACAAACACATAGAGACGTAAAAATTGGATTAAAAAATTAAAACTAATTCAGAAATGAGGACCTACAGAAAAGTATTTCCGTTACCTGAAGAGTAGCACCTCTGTAGGGTTTAGGTCAGTCTGCTGAAGTGCTCTCAGGTTTTCTGATAGGAACACAGGCTTTGGCTTTGATAAGGCCCAGTGGATCCACATCTAGACACCCCCACCTCACCCTTAATCTCCAGTTCCTTAGAATCTCTGTCTAGCAGCTTTTTCAGACACTGGAATCATAAATTCTGAATGAAAAGCTAAATTGTCATAAAAAGACTCAGAGCCACTGAGCATCATTCAGTCTTTCCCCTTGAAGCCCTTCTGACATTTGCTTTTCAAAAGTGGCCAAACAACAGGTAGTTGGAGCCGATGTCTTGGTTACGTCTGTGTCCGTCTTGAAGGTCTCACTCCATCTGCAAACTACGTCTTCCAAATCTCTCCCACCTCCTCTATGAGCTTTGCTACCCTGTCCTTCAACGTTGTAGGTATCTAGCCTGACCAGCCAGACTGTCTTACACAGGTGTAAATCAGTCTCCACTGTGAAACGGATCCAACCAATCACAGGGCGGGAGGCAGGCCCATAATGCAACAGCACTTTTCTGTAATCCTAACGGTCAGAAATGCAGCTACAGTGGAGCGATGTTTTAATTTAGTACACTGGCTTCTGTAAAAGCTCTTCTTTTTTTAAATATTTTTTGTTCTTTTTGCATCACATCCATAATGGGATTAGTTCTGACCCATTTACACCCACTCTGTTTATCCTACCCTTAAAACCAGACTGTACCTGTTCCTTTCCAGACTGATGTGCCGTCTATTCGACATAGCTCTGTCTGGTCAGTCAGGCCAGCAGTTACCCCCCCCTTTTTTTTCTCACACCTTTTTCCCTCCATTTAATTTTTCATTGATATATTTGACACAGAATTAAGTGAAACGCCCGTGTCTCTAGCAGCTGACCTCCATATGGTGATGACTGACTGCAGTGCAGGCAGTGAACTTTGACCCAACAGGAAGTCTTTACAAGGACTGTGGGACAGAATCACATCCACTCATGAAAAATAGATTATTAGAAAGTCAGCAGCTTTACATCAACCATGCAGGTCAGTTTATTGGACTAACTTACACTTTTCCCCACACAGGTGTGTTTAAGGAGCAATTAATAGAGACTTCTTAGATATAGGACAAATTGAAGATGAATCAGATGTGGTTAGAAACTCATTCAGTAAAATGGAAACTATTGATCGAAATCATTGTGTGGATATTTACAGTATTCATTAAATATGATCTCTAAAGCAGAGATTCCCAAATGTTTAAGCTTCCAATCCTCAAAATGGTATCAGAGTTCACTCATCATGACCAAAATGATTGAGTAAAAATATTTCTACAAAATCAGTCAATCTCTAGTGTAAGAATATTACAAACGGCAATAATAACAAAGGTTTTGTCTATTTTAAGAGATACCTTTATATATTTAAACACTTTAACATAAACATGTACATTGTTTAGATGTATTTTTGATGAATTTTTGATCCAAAGTATGGGAAATTCTCTACAGAGAAAAGCAGCAGAGATGGTTTGTGATTTGGGCGACACATGCTCAGGAATGATATTAAAAAGGGGTTTATAGAAAATAAACTTATGTCATTTTTCAGTGGGCTATTTTTCAATTGCTTTTTGACGTGTGCAGCAAAAAAGGAGATGATACACAAGAAAAAAAAGACATAAAATGATTTAACAGCTTTAAAAATAAAACAGGTAAATAAATATATATATATATTTTTTTGCCATGATGGAAAATTGAATTTCGGATTGATTTTTTTTTTACAGTGTTCAAACAACCAGCAATAAAGCACCAGTTTCACATATTTCTTAAAATAATCAAAATAATCTATTGTTTTTTATTTTACAACCATACATTTCAATGACTGTAATTCTGCTCTTTGGTATCAATAAAAGACAAACATCAAGGACAAAAAAGGTACTTCTGTACAAAAAAGTCAATGATAATAAATGAACATATTCCAGCTGTAAGGGTCACAGATTAAAAACCATCTGTCTAGAATGGACCAGTTAGTGCCGCCACATTTAACCTCATTATTACACAGAAAACTATGTAAATAATAGAGAAAAATACAACATGAACAGTAACAGCAACAAAGGGATGACAGGACCAGCACCTTCATCTCAAAGTAGGCTAATTCTCTACAAGGAAATTAAGATTTCTAATCTGTATCAGAGCCTAAGTGCTCTTGGCCCCCTCCCCCCTGATGGTTTGGGGTCTCCTTGTGGACTGAAGCCTCAGGGTTGCTGTGGCTCCGAGAGGAAAAGCAGCACAGCTCTCTATGCTGTCATAGCCCTGTACAATGCTGCTTGAACATGATTAGACAAGGCAGCACCGTAAAGAGGCTAAAAGCGTAGAGAAGGGTGGTGATCAACATGATGATGATGATGATCCTCCTCCTTGAAGATTCCTCTTCTTCCTGTGATTCAAACCATATAGGCGACCATTATTAAAACTGTTCAATCATTGGAGGATGGGACTCCTCATAGGAAATACAAAATGGTCAAAAATAAAGAAGCTGTAATAGGATTAAGTATGAAGAGATTCTGGGTTTTGTGATCACAGGCTTGACGTGATGGAGAAAATGGGAGCCCTGTGTAGGCTCAGTGCGCCCCCTGCTGGAGGGTGATGGTGATGAAAAGGCAAGGAGAGGAGAGGGGGTGGGGGGTTGGAAGCAGAAATACGAAGATTTTCCACAAATACTATTATTTCTAAATGCCTTTGATCAAATGTATGCAGAATGGATCATGAAAGTCTGTTTTTTTATCGCTCAGCTGCTGCAGATGAGATGATGCGCGTCGGTGATCAGCAGAAGCGCGTCGACGCTCGTCTAATCTCTGCTGATCTGATTGCTATTTTTAATTTCCCAACCTTCCCAAGCGAGCATGTATTGTGTGAAGACGGTCTGACATGAAGGGAAAGGAGATGGGCAGCGGCACAGCTGACCTGGGGATGGGAAGACGAGACATGACACTGATGATGCGCGCAACACCCAGAAATGTTCACACAAAATTCAAAGGTTAATAAAAAAAAAACCTGCAATCGTGGGATCGTCCACCCTGCGTCCGGCTCTCCAAAGATCTGCGAATGATAATAATAATAATAATAGCATTGAAAGGTTATATCAGTCGAGTACTGGAGCGCGGTCCGGCGGCGGCGCTGTGCGTAATGTTTTTGAATGGTCGGTCAATGCGCAGACTGGTTGGAAATGACTGTTTTTATTGACGTCAGCGTACAGCCTAGTGCCCCCTCTCTCATCCCTACAACGGCACCATCTAATGGCTTTACATTCCCATCAACCTTCTGAGGTTGAGGCAGCAAACGGGCCCCCGATCTGCAGGAAAGGAAGACATTCTCTATATTTGTGGCCCCAGATGTGAACATCTGCAGAGCTGAATGTCTCAATCACAGCAAAGGTAGGAGCCACAAATTACCACAGAGATTAGGAATAATCTGTAACTGCATGGATATATGATAATGGCCCCATATTGATTTTTCACAGACATTGGGCCCTAAATAGAACAAAGAAGGGATCCACTTGGTTTAACTTAATGCACATCAATCCAAACCAACTGCTTTACAGGTTATGACCTAGTGTCAAAGTGATTTTAAGAAAGTTACCTCAAACAGTCTGCATCTAGAGCCAAACCGGGTCCCTCTGGTGAAAAATTCAACCTTTCTAACCATAATATTCCAGGACATGTGAGACTTGAGCAAAGCCCTGTTTCGATAATGGGGCCTCACACAGTGAGAGAATTGTGTTAAAAATTCAGACTCAAACTATTTTACTCTAAGTACAGTATTCACAAGTATATCGAGTGTAAATCTGGTCTGGTGTCTGAATTAAAAGTCAGTAAAAAAATTGACAACCATGCAGGGCAACTTTTAGTCTCTATGGTGTCAGTTACCTGCCAGTATCTGACGTCTTCTTGATCTAGACACTATAAGGAGTAAAATTAACTCTGAAAAGTCAACACTGGCTATAGAGTAAATTTGACACTAATTAGGAGTGGAAGCAAATCTTAGCTGAAACAGAGTTATATTCAACGATTAAAAAAACTATTCAAATCAAAACACATTCAGGAGACATAAGAGTCCACAGTGTACAAAAAGACTGAGAATCAAATCTAGATCCACCGTTTAGACAAAGCAGTTGTGAACCTGTGGATATAGGGGCATCAGATGCAACTGCAAGAAAAAAAAAAACAAACTACACAATAATTCAATAAATTATTCTGAATTTATTCCAAGTCCTTCTGCAGTGACAATATCAGTAAAATAACTATTGAAACCATCAAACATAAATATAAACCCATCATCCAAGAGCCTCATCCTGAAGCAGAGCAGCAGCCTGTTGCAGGTGGTTCTCAGCTGCAGCTTGCTAGCCGCCCACACAGAATTATAAAGAAAGAGAAGCACAGATGTTGAACGTTTTTTTTTAGATTAATCAGCAGAAATACTGAGTTTGGTTCTCACCTTACAAAAAAATGTCACATGCTAATGGCATGTTTTATAATCAGGGAAAACTGTAGGAAGGATGCAGTTGATGAAATCTGGAAAATGTTAAGTTTTGTGCTTTTTGGTACAGAAAAAAAAATATATATAGGGATGAAACCCATCTGTTCCTGTTCAGAACTTTATCTTTTGAGAAATGATCACCTGCTGATGAGATGAGTTTGTGGCCAGCAAAAAATAAAAATAAAAAAATAAAGCTGGAGAATCATTTCAAGGGGTCATGTCGTGTTTAACTTCAACCACATTTTCTTTTATTATCATAAAATATCTCAGAAAGAAATGATAAATTAGTTTCATTCTTCTCCTTTACATTCATTTTTCACTTCCACTAGAAATCAGATTTACACCAGTTTAATGGGAATATGCCTTCAAGCAATAAAATCTCCCCGTCCTTACAGAACCCGCCTCAGAGCCATCTTCAAACAGGGTTTATATTAAAAGGAAACATCACCTAAGATTAACTAGCCTTTAAATACCATGGATTTAAATATGTAGAGCTCCAATTTCCTTTTTCCTGTGAAGGAAACGCTATCTCTGTTCACACGTAAGCAGGTTCGGCAACTAACGCTGGTCCTGTTCTGAGTTTGGAGCTTTTAAAAATCCAGACACAAACACTGAGGAATGTAAGCCAAAGCAAACAGTAAAGGTTGGAAGGATTTCTGTTTAGATTCAACAAGATGTGAGGCAGTCTTGTTTTCTGCCGATGAACTGAGCATCTCCAACAGGTTAAAGTTCAAACACGCTGCGTTTGTGCTTCAGTGGCTGATCTGGAGTAAGACTTTGGGTTTCTTAGTGGTGGAGATGCTGATGGTTGGTGGGGCTATGGAGGCAGGCTATGCTTTCTCTATTCCTTCTAATGTTCTTTGTGCGGCAGGACATTTCCTCAGTCACTATAGTATCTCCAGGTCTACGTGGCGAACTTCTGGGTTACGTTGCTGCAAAAGAAACAATCAGTCACAACTAAATCTGCTCAGAAAATATTTTTAAAGCATAGATTCATTTCTTTTTATTATGGATAACAACAGCTTCCTCCTTCCCTACCTTGAGCTCTTTCTCTAAGCGATCCACCTCAGCCCCTAAGGTGTCGATGATGTTCTCGCCGTGTTTCAGCATGAAGTTCTCCAGCTCTTCAGGGGTTTTCACCTGCTGAATGTCCTGCAGAGGTGGAATATAAATGATGCCATGGCTGAAGGATCAATTTCAGACTGTAAACGGCGCAAACATGAAGACATCAAGGGGGCGGCTGACTTACGAAATACATTTGCCAAATGAAAACACTGCAATTTTGGTTTTTCATGTTTTTTTTTTGTTTTTTTTTTCAATAAAAAGTTTTTCTTTTCCTTGGATGAGATGTTTTTTCAGTTGTATCAAAATTCGTATGTTAAGCAAAACTGCAATGGAAACCTTGTTTCCCATCACGAGTCATGTGATCTGCAGATGGACTTTACTGCCTCGACAGAAGACCGGAAGTACCGTAGTTGGAGGACGATGGTGCAGAGATTCACCATTTAGTTTGTGGCTGAAACATGAATACGTACATCTTGTGTGTTTACATCCTCTGCAGCCACGTTGTTTTCGGGCGTTATTACACTAACAAATGCTAAGATTTGCATTTTGCAGCAAATCAACACGGTTTTGTGCACATCTTTAATAGAAACACAGCTGGTGAAAAGGATTTCATTAACTGCTTTTCTTTGCCTGATGAGTCCCAGTTGTCATGATGAACTTAAACATTTCAATCAAACAAGAAAATAATTTTATCGACTTAATCCTTTGATTAGATTATTAAATAAGTCTCACCTTTATTAGGTATGACTGCTAAACTAAAGCCTGTCCTAAGTGTCCCATGAGCTGATCAGCAGCAAAGGTCACACCAGCCCTTCACCTACATGATGAATCCATCCACCTGAGTATATATTACTTTATATAGACATAAAATGTTATGAATTGATCTTGTTGATTTACCAAAAGTGTTAAAAGTGCCAACAGTTTTCCTTCAAAGTGCTTTTTGCACACAGTCCTCTGTCTGCAGCGGTTATGCGTGTCAACAGGGCTCCACTCGAAATCTCAGTCGGATGAAATGTCTGATTTCTATCAAACTGGACAGTTTGTTATTTTTTCATTCATTTTCTCAAGAGTCAAAAAGGAATTGAGTGCAGCAACCCTTCATGTTTGAAAACCATAGCTCCTGAAACCATCCAGAGCTTAGATCAGTTTACAGTTAGACACACCTTTAACTGACTATATGAGCGTTTTTAGTTTAATTTATCCACATCAAGATCTGAATATGACTTAATATATAAACAAATCAGATTTTTAACTCCCTGTCTTTATTATTAGACTTTAGCGTGCTGTAGGAACAAATCATTTTTTCCTCTGTGGCTTCACGACTAAATCAAGGCCTATTTTTTGTCTCTTTTCACATCATTCCCATTATTTCTGGTATTCTGATTATATACATTTCTTATTTAAAAATAAAGTTGAGCTCGAAAGTTCACATACCCTCCCATTAAGAAAAGAATAAAATTCATACTAGTAATTAAAATAACCCAAAACTGAACACAGTCATAATTATTAAAACATTACTAAATGAATTTCTTTTAAATAAAATAAGGATTTAGATTTTATATTGAAAAAAACAACAACAAAAAAAATGGATAGATGGAAAGATGTGTAAATTATAAGAGCTTCATTCTATTTGTTCCTGAGTCTTATTAATATATCCCAATTTTAATAGCAGCACTTTAGACTTATTGGAAAAGACATTTTACTCAACAATTCAAGCAATAGCAGGAGAAATAAACTATGATAAATGTTTCTACCACCAGACAGTAGCTATGTTTTGGATAAAGAGATCATTAAAATAAGAAAAACAGGGAACACCTACATTGAGGATTTGGTCAATGTCTTGTTTTTCCAGATAAGACCGTGTCACCACCCGTCCATCAAAGTCAACTTCAGCCTTGAAACGCACTTTACTCAGTCCCATATCTGTGGCCTTCACATCATGGATGGCCCTGTGTGCAACAAATATGGTCTGAGACAAGCAGCATTCCTGCTGCACAAACAATCCCAACGATCTAAAAGTTAACGAGGGCTGAATCATGAAACAAAGACGGTCGCAAACACACCAAGTCCTCCAATGAGCCCAGGAAGGCAGCAAATGTTCAGCTCATGTGATGGATGCTGTTAGCTCATGTCTCAGAACATGGAGCCGACTTCTCTGATCTGAGGTCAGTGATTCATCCCTGTCACAGCTGTGTTTTAGGCTGTAAACATTACTTTTAGGATAAAACATTTGATTTTACTTCTAATATCTTCAACCCTGGTCATTTTTTGTTGAGCAGAACATCATCTGTATGTAATAATCAGGCATAAGGAGTAAATTATATATATATATATAAAATCATAATGAAATTAGCTGTTTGAAGGTTTATCTCCAAGGTCTTTGAACCCTGCAGCTATTATAATCCATGAGAGCATTAAAACAGCCCTGCAGAGCACTGAAGCAACAAACTCCTTTCCATTCTACCAGAGTCAGACTGCAGTAAATATACAGAAATCACATGAAAAGGAAACTAAACGATGAAAAGATCCAGATTTTCAAAATGATTAACTAAAGGCAGATAGATTTACTTCTAAAGTTCATTATATTGATCAATTTAAACTGTGTGTGGATATAAAACTGAGCAAAATAGAGCTGCACATAAATAAAACGTAGGTAGAATTTATTAAGTGAAAATATCTGGAAATCAAAAGTGAACCGTTTTAAAATCCACAGCAGTTGCTTTGGTCTGAATCCCTGTTTATCTTTAGCTTTCACTGTGTGATGCTAATCGATCCTCTGGGCGTCGTGCTGCAGCAGAGTGTTAATTGGCGGCTAAGCTTCATGTGAGCGAGGTTATAAACTGAACGTCTGTTTGCAGCTGAGCAGAAGGAACCTTGTGAATCCGGTAAACAAAGAGCAGTTTATTGCATGTTTGTATTAAAACTATATAACGTCACCGTTAGATTTATTCCGCTTTATCATAACAAGGCATATGAAGGAGTCATATTCTGACCTTACAGCCGGGTCGTTCTCTAGGAACTCTGTGAGCTTCTGCACATGCTCGGCCTGTATGGAGCGCCCCAGCAGCGCCTCGGTGTTGGTGTAGATCAGGAACGCGGAGACTGTGCCCAGCAAGGTGCCCACGCCCAGAGAGCCCAGGCTGTCATAGTACGGGTTACCTGGGACAGATGGTTAAATGCTCAACTTCTTTAGGGGAAAAAAAGGAAAGCATTCCTTATCAGCATCAATCGATTTCAGACATCCTTATTTACCTGTGAGTGATGTGAGCCCCATACAGCTAGCGGCCATGATGACCCCCAACACGGCAGCAGCATCTTCCAGCAGCACCACATTAGTGCTGGGGTCTCGACTCTGCATAACTGCAGACAGGAAACCGCCTCAGAGGACTGATTCAAACCTCATGTTCTCTCTTCTAAGCTCAGAGAGGTGTTCAGATGTAGAAATCTGACCAAGAGGACATTTTTTTTCCTCCCTTCTTTTTGACAAGCATGTAACTTCTGAGTCTACCGTCTGAATATAAAAGTCTTTAAACTGATCTAGATTAAAACAAACCTATATGTCTTTTTGATACAATGAAATGCCAAATATGCTTACCATAGTCATAAAAAGACATCCCATGCTGCTGGGCGCTCTTCTTTATCTCGTTAATTGCAACTAGTAACGTGGCTGAGAAAGAAAAACAGATTTCAAACCAAAATTCAAGGTTTAAATTAATAAAAACAATCAAAAGTAACCCACCTCCTTCAGACACCAGAGAACCTGCCAAAATACAGTACGCCTGTAAAATAAACATTGAAATGCTTTTATTTTTTGAGTCGTCTATAAATTCTGCCTTCCAGATGTTCGCCAAAGAGAAACTCACCCAGAGCAAAGACTCGATGGGTTCTGGGTGCAGTAAACCCATAATGCCGTGGTACCAGGAGAGGCCTGCTCCCATCATAAAAATGCCCACTCCACTGATGAGGGAGGCGATGTAGCGCATGTTTGAAAAGCCGTACCTGAAACAGGAAGTGGAGACATAGACCAGCCATGTTTAGTCAGCAACAAACTATTTACTCCATGTGTTACATCTTATTACATCTTTATGTCAGGTGAAAAATACTCATTAAAACTAATAACTAAGTAGGTATTACTCATGAAAATCATCAAGAAAACATTTTTGAATTATATATGGTTTCTTTTTTAGTGGTTATAAATCTTTCTTTCATTGGCTGTACATGAAAAATCCTCATAATTAATGGAAATAAAGGCTCTAAAAAAAAAAAAATCAACCTCGGTGTAATTAATCTATAATGTGTTTGATTTGATGAAATAATTACATTTTTATATTTATTAAGATGCACCTGCAGGTTCAGGGAGGAAAAAAGTAACAGAAACGAATGGATGAACAAACCAATAATAGACAAATTGTTAATTAATGGAAAGAGGGACAGAAACTGATGGATGAAAGAATATAACCTTTAAACTGTGGAAAATGTAAAAAAAAAAAAAACACATAAATTATTACTCACAGAAAGCAAAATATATTCTACGATTTTCTGTTTCAGTTAATATTCAGAGAATAATGAACCATTTTATTCTGGAGGACAAACGGACATTTTTAATGTAAAATACCATAAAGCTTCTTCACAGCATTTTACCTAAATGTCAAACCTGTGATTACTGGTTTAATTTGAACATGTGGTAACTTAACCTCCTACAGTGGCAGACCAAGAAGCACACCGCTTGGGTTTTTCATTTTTCACTTTCAGGGAGGCTTACGGATGAACAGCATCCGGGTTGCGGACAGACTGGCTGATTCCCAGAGCGAGCAGAGCCTGGTTACAGGTGTCGGCCAGAGAGTGGATGGCCTCAGAGAACATGCTGGCTGATCCGGTGTAGACCCACGCCAGGAGCTTGAAGAAGAAGTTCAAACCATTGCTGGGGACATAAAACACAGGCTACTGAAGAAACAGGAATTTACTAAACGTGTATTTTAATAAAACAAATGTCTACATTTTAAGGAAAGACGATTTATTTAGAGAGTGATTTTACAAGAACGCGTTGAAAACTGAGAGTCTCCCACCTAGAGATGACCTCTGATTAAATTAGTGCTCAACTCCTGGGGTCTCGTGCTTCATGTGACTGTTAACACAATCAGCCTAATCTGAGGGGCACCAGAGGTCATGTGACTACAAGTTCCCACCAATAAAAGATTAAACAAAAACGAAGCAGACCGATTGTTATTAATAACAGGCATTAATTATTTTTCTTTCATTTCACATATATTCACTAACTCTCTATTAATTTATTCAAATATAGTTTAAACAAAATGCACTAAACTCTTGGGTTTTAACACGAACAATGAAGTAGAAATCAAGGGGAAACTATTCGTTTTTCTAGGCGCTCTGGAGGAAGGATCTTTATGCTAATAAAGCAAACAAAAAAACCCAAAAAACTCTGGGATAAGGATGAATTTAAGAACCCCTGCTGAGGACCACAGATGGGCCAGTTGTTCATGTATGCTTGTTCTTCTGCTGCAATGCTTTCTTAGGATTGTGGATGACCCTGCAGACCCTGAGCTGCGCTCCTTTACTCAGCACCTCCCACCATGTTTGCTGCAGCTCAGTAAATTCAACAAATGTGAAACAAATTCTCCTTAAAAACAAACAGAATTCAAAAACAAAGCCGACATATACACCAATAACAAAAGCACTAAAAACTTACATGCAGATGGCCACCATTACCACCTTCCCTGGACCCTGTAGAAACGTCGCCCTCTTACCAGATCGCGGCTTTAAGAAAGAAAAACAACATTTCTTATAGAGCTTGATGTTAGTTTTGGAGGATGGTGGTTTTGAAGAGATTTTGGACAGTGTATAACAAGCAGGGTAGACATTCTGTCCCTATTGTTGTTCTGTCAAAAGGGGAGCAGGTTGGATGGATAGTCCAACCAAACAAGTCAGCAGAGAGTAGAAAATACCACCACATACCAGCCAGGTACAGTACAGTGAGCCAAATAAGGGGCTCCATGCTGAAATGACCCCTGCTACCAGGACAAAGGTCACTACCACACAACCAGAGAGAATTAACACAAGCATGGCACCGTGGCAGAAATGTTACTGGCTGTTAATAATTTACGTTGCAGATAAATGGGTCGTAGATATAACTATGGTTATTATTAATACAGCAGCGTCACAACACGTTTCACAGCCGTCCATCCATTTACTGCTGGTTGGAGATACAGAGGGATGAACAATAAAAGGAGAGATGGAGGAATGGATAGCAAAGAAACAGACAAAAGGATAAACAAAGTGACAGAAGCACGGACGTAAAGGCGAAAGCGGGAATGGAAATATGGACAGATGGAGCAAACACTGAGAGGATGAGACAGAATAAAGTCTGGAAATGCAGAGATCTTTGCCTATTAAAGTATTTTTTCTACTTGTTTTACAGGCCTTAAAAACACTCAATAAAAAAATCTAATTTCCCAAAGTTTGTAGCCTTCAAAGAGAATAGCAATTAAACATAAACAAAAAGTGCTCACCTTAGTGTTTCCCCAGAAGTCTTTGTATTCCTTCAATAGCTGCTGATTGCGAAAAATATCTGCAGCACAAAGATGAAGCTTTTTCTATAAACAAGGTAACAACACAGACTAAACACAACTGCAGCATGATCTGGTTATTCACTTAAATAGATGAAACCAGGAACCAACAGTTTTCAAACACATAGCATAGAAAAACAACAAAACCTAAATGATTGGGTTTCTAAAACAGCAGTTAAACATGTGAACATTTCTCAGGCCAACCAGTCCCTGAAACAGTTTCAAGCTGGGGCAGAGAAAACAAATAAAGACAAATGTTTTCTACATTGATCCACAAAGAAGCAAATGTTCAACCTACTCTCTTGAAATTCTCTCTCCACTTCTTTCCTGAGATTCCTCTCTCTGGCTAGAGCTTCATGGCTTCCCCACACATCTAGAGCTCTGATACCAAACAAACATCATCATCATCATAAACAAACACATTGGAAATGTTGGCTTGTTTGTAGCCAGCTGGAGCAGTTTCTCTATAAATGTTCTGAGGTGTAACGTTGAAGGGTTTCGTACTAACTTGGCCTCCACGTCTGAACGCAAAAACACAGTAAAGGCCTCTGTGTCATCATGGGGGCTGCGCCGTCTGATCTTCCTGAGCTGCTCCAGATCACTGCAAATGGAGGAAGATGAGGGAAAGAAAACTTAAAAAGCCGACTCCAGCGGAAAAGTCAGCAAGACTTTTGAAAGTTAACTGCAAAACAAACGATTGTGGTCACGCCCCGAAAAAGACTCAGTTTTCACTTTATGTTATACTAACAACAACAATAACACAACAGAATCACCTTGGTTTGAGACAGAACTCATTCATGGCTCTGACAGCAGTGATGAAGTTGTTTTGAGTATATTTGGCTCCATACTCTCTTTTCTTAAGGACAGCTCGAACTGTGTGCAGAATTGGGAGAAAAATGAAATGAGATATAAACAAATAAAGAGCTGCGCCACAGAGACTTGTTACCTTTGACTTGAATCGTCTCAGCTTTCGTCAATCCTTGAGATACTTTATCTGTGGGAGAAACAATATTCATATGAATAAAATAACCTTAAACGTTCTCGATTAGATTGGTTTGAAGTGAACAACATGAAATCAGTTAGATGTAAAGCATTAGCTGCTTTTAAAACTGGAAGGTTTACCTGATGAACTGGGGGGGGCTTTGGCTGCACTTGATGCCACGTTCTCTGCTGAGGGGGCATCAGCTGATTCTGATTTTGGAGGACCATCTTTACCATCACCAGAGGTAGAGTAATACTGCACCTGGGTCGGCCCCAAGGAGACCAAACGCGAGTCGGGAAGGCTGAACCGTAAGCAGTGTACGCCTCCTCCATGCCAACCTGTGCATCACAGAGGGACATTAGAGAGACAGCAACGTTTGCCAGGTGAGGAGGGCATATACAACAATGAGGATGGATATATTAGCATCCAAAGTCTAACAATATCTCTGATATATAGTACAGTCTAAATATTTACATCTGCCAAGGTTATGTTTTTAGTCGAGTTTCTCTGTCTGCGTGCTTGTTTGTCCATCTGTCTGTGTACACCATAACTTTAAAGGTTATGAAAGGATTTTAATTTTCACCAAAGATGCACCTCAGTCCAAAGAACAATCCATTCAATTCTGGTGATGATCCACATGATAATCTGGATACAAGAATTTTTTAAAGGATTCTTTAACATTATTTGTCAGAACAAGCAATTCCCCCCTAAACCAGAGGGTGGCAGCAGTGACTATTGATAGCTTATGCATCGGACTTAAAAAAGTCCAGAAGTATTATACTAAAGACAAACACAGGAAGGGTGAGCCAAGCCTCGCTTGAAGTGTTGATCTGCTGATCAAACAAGAAAGCAGACTGTAGAGTGAATGAGGAAGGTGAGAGCAGAACAAACACCAGAGGCTGCAGACACACGCTGTGCCTTATTTACAAACCTATCAAATGATTTTAAAGAAATTGTTACTAAAGATGCACCTTATGTCAAGGAACAATTGGTGAAAATTTGGTAATAATCCTGGTCGTGTGTGAGTTTTAGCTATAGCTGAAAGTCCCAATATGGGACAAAATTTGCTGCTTGGCTGAGGGCTGAGTTCTCCGACAGCTTTTTCTACCTGTATTGTAGTTTTGAAGCAAGATGAAAAAAATTAATTGAAATGACTAAAGGTTGTCATTATTCATTTTCAGGAAAATGAGAGAAACAAGTCGCAGAAATTAAACAAGACAAATGTTTCAAAGTTACAGGTTTTCTCTTGTAACAGAAAATAGCTAGAATAGGATCTAAAAACATAAAAAAAAGCAAGAGAGAGATTAAAACCTCGTGTATCCAATTATTCTGATAAACTGCCTCGTGATGTAAAGGAGTGTGGATCTTATCTTAACTAATAACCTACTATAATAAAGCAAACAGGCCATAATGATGATTTATTTTGATCTGCGAGTAAAATACATCATAAAATGAGTTGGATCGATTTAACAAGAAAGATTCTGCATGAAACCAAGTGAATTTCCTCCAAAATAACCTGGTTCATAGCAGACATCAGCTCACCTCGAGGGAACCTAGGAGCCCAGTGGTGCAGCGAGGACCTGCGCTGCAGGGACACTCTGCAGAAGACATGCCATGGTCTGTGGGCCAGGCTGGGGAACATCCTCTCTGCAACGCGGCTTGGAGCTGAAGTGCAGGAATTTGCTCTGCAGATCCACAGATATCCCGGTCACGGCAGTGTTAGCATAACCAACCTGCCTCCCGACTTGACCTAACCCTCTTTCAAACAGATTAACGCTCAGATACTCTCAGGATATCAACAGTTAGCAATGTTAGCCTGACTAAAACCAAATGAACATGTTTTACGAGGCTGTCAGTCAGAAATTTGTATCAACTATATGGGAATAGACTAGCTTCATTCTTCTCCGATAAGCCAACCCGATGGAAAGAGCTCCACAGCTAACTAGCACGATCAGCTAACATGATTAGCCTCAAGCATAACAGGTTCATTTAACACCTACATTAGGAAAAATCAGATACAACTGAGTACCGGATACGTTAATCATATATTCATACACAAAGGCGATACCTTTCTATGTTGAAGCTTGTTCTGCATAGTATGTTTCCATTTTACGAATGGCTTGCAACGCCGCTTCTGACACGGTGGGAAAAAAAACTACAAACATCGGACCACGTGACCTGCGATGCGGAAGTCCCGCGTGAGTTTGTATTAATTCATTCGTCATGTCGCGATAGTCTTTAAAACCAGAAGGTCAAATTTGTGTGCTTTTGTTTATTTTACTTTATGTATTTATTTTTTTTATTAAAAATACAGATATGCCGCAAAACATGCATTAAATAATAAGATGGCTGTTTTAACTTTTTCAAAAATGTACATTTTCATAAATTATTTTACATATGTATAATGAAGAAAGACAGAACTTTCTTACAAGTTTTTTAATCAAATATAGAAGAATCTTTCAGATAAGATTATAACCCTGGCTTTGGTGAGTCAAAAACATTAAATATATCCACATTGAGTAAATAAATCTACTCAGTGGAGGATAAAGATCTAGAGGAGATGACAATCATAACTGTACAGGAGATTTCTTCTGATTGCCAAGAGACTAGAGTTCTATATTATACACTTTTCTTGACTTTAAGACCACTAATAAGGTTTGTAAAAATCTTTGGAAGAGAACCAAAATGTTTCAGATCTTTCACCATACTTAACAGTGGGTATGATGTGCTTAAGGGCATATTGGGTATGGCATTAACTAATGGAAAAATATATTATTCCTTCGGATAATGCCAGACCCACCTAAGTGGATTTTTTCCAAAAGGGTCAATCTCAGTCATGCCTGAACAAAGCACAAATTTCAGTTTAATTTCCAATGAAGTTTAATTTCCAGTGAAACCCTAGCAAACGTCTGGTGTTGACTTATACGTATTGTAGAAATAAAGAAAATTCTATTTTTAGACAATCTTTTCAACTATTTGATATGTCAGTGACAACAATGGTTGTTATGGGGATAACCACCAGATGCCCCATATTGTTGCAGTAACCTTTTGATATTTTTGTCACCTTCCTTACCATCTTCCTCTCTGTCCTGGCAGGAGAAACTTGGCTCATTGCACAGCCTGGCGGCCAGTATCCAAAAGAATGGTGCTGGTTTTAAATGTCATACTAAGGGTTGTTTACAATTCCTTACATTTTAACGGGTATACAATGTATACTTTTTCTTTGGACAACCTCACCCCCCTCAATAGCATTCTTAAAAATGTGGATTTTCACCATCCCAATTTGATGGTAACTGGTACTGATAACATTGAAAATCTGTTAAATTATTGTTGCTAAATGCTTACAAACTTATATTAAAACATATTTATTTCTTAGAAATTCTTCGGCGATTTGAGTGCTTCCAACAATTTCCGTTGAGATCTCAAGTTCTTATTTCCCACAAATGTTTCAAACAATTAAATAAAAAATGAATTAAGACAGGCTTCCATTTAGGGCCGTCCTGATCAGATATTAATATCAGATATTAACCGAAAAAACTTATATCAGAGTATATCAGCCTGTATCTGTAATGTATTGCTTAATATTACCTGGTTCAGTTGTTCTCATACAATTGGCTGTTTATGTTTATGTGGTGGTTTTAGTAATATCACTTGATCAAACCTTTTCTAACATAATACAGTATAAAACAAGTAATAAGAGAACGTATGATGCTGATATTGATTGGGTCAATATTTTCAGTTCTAAAAGCTGCAATATTGGTATTGTATCAGAAATGAAAGAGATGTATTGGGACACCCCTATGTTTAGTCATAGGTGTTAGCTGACATTTTTGCCTCAGGTTTTAATATGGTCTAAATATCAGACTTAAATAAAAATCACATGCTTCTGTAAATAATATATTTTTGCACATTCAAAAAAAATTCTGCCCTTCTGTGTAATTTGAAAATAAAGTGGTTAAACATAAGTCCTTGAACCAGAGATGTCTCTGTTAAGTTTTTTTAACAGTATGTAAAAACCACTTTCTAATTTTTTTCAGCGATCTGTTACTAATGTCACTAGTAACAAACTATTACAGACTTTCCATATGCAAGGATATAAGATATCTAGTAGAAGAAAATGATGTGTTTGAGCAGGAGCACAGCTCAACGGATTCATTGAGTCACTGCTCTACCCAATTCATTATTAAACACAGAAAAGGGATGGGCTCTTTGGATAACGTTGGAACCTTGGGTAACAAAGGGCGTTGTCGACAAATGACAAAATGATCCCAAGATTTAAGAAAAAGAAAATAAGATCTGCAGGTTTATTGGATCTGTTGGATACTACAGAGGATATCTGTTAGGACTTTGCACTAAAATGATGTAGTAAAAGGCAGCTTTGGTATTATGATAAATTACATACACAAACACTAGGAGGGAGATTATTTGATTATCCAGCCAGTTTCATTGAACTGCATTCAGAGGTTTTAATCATTAGTCATAACCCACAACACAATTCAATAGGAGCCAAAACTGAATTCAAATTTGATTAAGTAAAAAACTGTTTACAATTATTTGCAATATCAGTAATTTCAATAAACAAATCATCAGGCTGATGAGAGTAAAGACTGGTTCTGGACTGATTGTCTGCGTTGTGCAGAGAAACACGGAGCGGCGACCGTGTCTGCATCAACGCATCGTCACAAACTCCTCCGAAGACGTCGGGTGGATGGCCACCGTGTTGTCAAAGTCTGATTTGGTTGCACCCATTTTGATTGCCACAGCAAATCCCTGCAGCATTTCATCACAGCCGAGGCCCTGCATGTGCAGGCCCACCACCTGCAGACATGAGATGGTTGAAGTTTAAAAATAAACATATCAATTAAAAACAAAAAAAACAAAGCAGAGACTGCTCCTACCCTTTCCTCCTTTCCCACACACACCAGCTTCATGATGCACGGACTCTTCCTGCTGGTGATGGCGTGGTACATTGGAGTAAAAGAAGTCTTATAGATCTTTAGATTCTCCTTTCCATGGGCTTTAATGGCCTCCTCTATGACAAACAGCACAAGGAAGTACATTACCCTTTGATTTGCTTAGTGAAGCAATGAATGCTGGGATACATAGATACCATAAATATGAGACTACAGAAGGTGAAATCAGAAAGTGAAATCATCTGTGAGGAGTCCTCACCTTCTGTGAGGCCCACAGTGCCAATGGGTGGGTGGCTGAACACCACTGTGGGAATGCTGGAGTAGTCCAACTTGGAATCCTTCTTGCCCTCAAACAGTCTATGTGCCAACTTTCTGCCTGCAGCAATGGCAACTGTTGCACAAGTGAAATAACATTTAGTGCTAAATAACTGCTAGGAAAAACCACACCAGGTCCTGAGATAAAAAAAGAATTAAAAACAGAGCAAAAGTCCAGAATAACATTAGTAAAATACACTGAATGTAATGAGAACAAGTTAAAAACAGCTACGTGTGAAGGAACCACTTATACTGATTAGGATCAGGTTTCTCACCATTTTAATTCAGTGTTTAATTCAAACTTCCCAGCGACATTGAAATTGATGAAGCTGTGCTCATTTTATTAATGAGCACATCATCCCTGTGACATCTAGGCTCCCCCCCAGGGCTCTGTCCAGCGCATTTTACCACAAAAGCCGGTGACGCTGAAATCTTTTAAATCATACAGAAAATGAGGCCAAATACACTGACTTTTAATACAACGGCTGCTGAAGGTGTGTTTTTAAACACGTTTACCTCCTTATTTTCACGTATATATGATATAACATGAACCCTGTACTCTTCAGACTCCATCGACTTACCATGAGCGCTTGGAGGCAGGTGAAGACATGCGCTAATGCCCCGCCAGCAGACAGAGAGATGGCTTTGAAAGTAGGGGTGAGGTGGATCAGAAGGATTCCCTATCGGCTGACAGAGTATTTTTACATTTCTACCCATTAAAACGTAGCAGTGCTCCGCCTTACTGCAGCTACACATGGATCAGAGCAACCTCTCTGATAGTTCGTATATTAAGGGGAGAAATGACAATTCCCTCTAACATTGAGAAAAGATTGAATGTAAAAGGAGTGGGCTTAATTAGGACGATCTGTTAGAGAAAAGACTCGGCCTTTCTAAAGTGACTTATGTTACTGCCGCTGCTTCCTACCAGGTGTGAGAAGAGCTCGGCCACAAACGTCCCCCACGGCGTAGATCCCCGGCCGAGAAGTGTTCTGGAATTCATCTACCATTATGTGGCCTCTTTCATCAGTATCCACACCCTGGCAGACAGAAGGTCAGACATGGATACAGAAGGTTAATCATTAACAAACATCTTAAGTAAAACCACATATTTCAAGTTTTTTTCTCCACAAATAATTTTTAATCGGAGAGCTAATCTGTTCTAGAAAACACCGCAATTATTTAGTCGTGTAATCTTGACTATGAAGACTAAAAAGTAGACATAGCAGGAGTTTATTAATTAAGGTTGCTTGGATTTAGAATTGATGTAGACAACAGATGATAAACAACAACAGCCTGATTAAAATATAGTTCTGCTCTGATGTACCTTTGTGTTTAATATCAGAGTAGAAGGTTCACTAACTAAACTAAACATATTGAACCAATGTAACGTCTGACTGATATCAGGCTGTCTTCGAGACAACTGCTTTATGATCCATGTGTGGCTATGAAACAGGTCCTTTACATCCTCTAAAGTGCAGCAGAAAATAAAAGCCTCAAATAACAGGAAACTGCTTTTTGGTTAAAATTATGAAGTTTGATATTTAAACACATGGGATTACCTTAATAAGAACCAGTCCTTAGTGAAGAGGTAGAAAAAGACTTATAATAAAGGGATCTTTTATTGAAGTCGCATATTGTTACATAGATATTTAAAAAAAAAAAAAATCACATCTTTAATTTGAAAATTTATACAAAAGAGAAAAAAAAAAAAAAACATCTGTGGCACAAATATTTTCCCACCACCAATCCCTCTGGGATCTGCAGCTCGTGTTAATCTTATATTTACTTCTTTAGTTGATTAGAGCTTCCAGGAACTTCTAATTATACCTGCTAAGCAATGCTTAACAGGCTGGACAGGGACCCATATTTAACTTGCCGTCAGACACAATAAATTATATGATAAGAGAAGTAAAAACATCTGCAGAGGTTACTGCTGAAGGAGTGCAGCAAAGTGAGACATCTTAATGCCATTATGTATCCATAGCAACACTAGATGCTGTCTGCAGCTAAATGTTTGGAGGAAACACTGTATGGCCACCTTAAGGATCTGAACCTGTTTCTCTTCAAAAGGCCCCCAAAACTGAGAGATAATAAACGTGTTAGTTGTGCTACAGTACAAATAACCACAAAGAGGTAAACTGAGGCCTTTAATGCTCACTCTGCTGATACATCGCTGCTGCCTCAGCTTTCTAAGCAACCTTGTATTTAAGTTTTGCTGATGATGCCACTGTTGTCAGATTCAATTCAATCAACAGCTTATAGGAGAGAGATACTAAACTCACAGCCTGGTGCCTAAAGCACGATCTGACCCTCAATGAAGGCCAAGGAAAGGAGCCTAGACTTTAGGGCAACTGGTCTTCACCTTCAACCTCCACCAGCCATCAGTGATGTTCTGGTTACCAACAAATCTGAAGTAACTGTGCAGTTCAATCGAACTGCTGTTGGATAAAACACTCTACTAGTTGACTTTATCTACAGAAGTGGCTTTAAATCATCGACAGAACCCCATGAGACTCACTTCCACTGCCCTCAACCAGTTCAACTGGATGATGGCACAGAGCTCATTGTTACAGGCAATAAACTCACTCTAATTACCTGTGGGGTTCTCCAAGGGTAGATACTTGGTCCCAAACAGTTTACT
>JAUZNJ010050712.1:2305-30562 GCA_034780135.1 Jordanella pulchra | reverse complement strand
AGAGAGAGAGAGCGAGAGAGAGAGAGAGAGAGAGAGAGAAAATAAATTCGCCACAATGTCCATTCAAAATGTTAGTTTGTTAGAAAAAATCATTCAGCTCTAAGTCAAACATATTTCAGTTTTCATTTTCAACACTCTTGACAAAAAACTAGTAAAACTCAACCAAAACTTAGCTACTATGTACAAAGAAGAAGGAAAACATTGGTTGAAAACCATAATCAGTGAGATGATGCAATAATATCACAGTTTAGCGTGGATTTTATGTTTAAGAACCAAAGTTTATCTTAATGATTTTGGAATGGAAAATTAGCTTTTGGCAAATTTAGAGGAATTGAAATGTTTTCAAACCAATTCACAATGCAAATCCAAGAGGTGTATAAAACATCCATCTATCCATCAATCTTCTCCTGCTTATCCCGTCAGGGTTGTGGTTGGGTCGGTGCCTATCTCCAGTAATCTATGGGTGAAAGGCGGGGTACACCCTGGACAGGTCGCCAGTTTGTCTCAGGGCAACACAGACACACACGAAGACAAACAACCATACACACACACACTTACATCTAAGGATATTTGGAGATATCAATTAACCTGATATACATGTTTATTTGGAGTCTAGGAGGAAGCCCACGCATGCACAGGGAGAACGTACAAACTGTGCTACAAAAAGTGCTACTTACTACATCATCGTGTATAAAACATTATACAGAACAAATAATAATAAATCATTTATTAAATAGTTTTCTTAATCAGAAATCAACAACCTTTTGTTAATTAATTCACAGCGGGGGGCCCGTCCTTTGTCCCACATCTATTTTGCAGCAGTTCGGTTCCAAAATGTCAACCATCATGACTTAGTCTCTGTCCATTTGGAGATCTGGATTTCTGGCCTGGCTTTCATGATCTTATCTCTGTCAACGTGATGCTCCCAGGGTGTCTTTGTGCTGTAGTGTTTTTCCTGCTCTGCAACACAGTGGTGGTCCAAGGCTTATCTCAATGTGAGTGTCCTGTGGAGTTAGCTGGGGGAGGGCTGCAGAAGCGGGTTTCCAGCAAACTCCAGAAGCAGTTCTGCGAGGCAAACTTTACCCTCTACCCCAGTGAAAATGCTTAAGATGAAACATGGACATTTGTACTCAATGTCCAAAATTATTATTGTGGTTTATGGCACAACATATTTAATCTTCATATTTTAATGTGTCATTTTGTTTTCTTTAACTATTTGTGTTGCCCCAATGCCACGTGACGTACTTTTCCTTTCTTTTTTTCACTTATAGCACTTTGAAATGTCCTGCCACTAAAATGTGACACGTAAATATACTTGCCTTACCTTGCCTTACTAGTCAAATTGGGACTCTAGCCTTACAAAAAACTGCAGAAAACCCAGTTACACAAATGTACCCAAAACACATAAAGTTGTATACATTTGTATGCATCACACAAAGTACACTTGAAAAGATAAAGTATTTTTGTTAAACTCCATGACGTGGGCTGTGCCTCTATGTCATGTCTTGCAAAGGGTTGTGGCAAAATGTATAGCTCATCTGCCCCAGATTGGATGATAAGGAGGCCTCTAAATCAGCTTTCAATATGAAGCATCCTGCTTCTTCTTTCTACCTCCTTGCATACTGCCAGGAATATTCGCATGCTACTAATCATGGGGACCGCCAACACACACTTTGGCTTAAGAGTACTTATGTATGTAGATTAAACCATACTCAAATTAAAGATGGACAGTGGCATCCCCTTCTGAATGGTGGCCACAATACAACACTAAAAGAAAAAACATCTACGTGGTTGTTATCAGTTCATCGGATTAAACTAATTTTAATCTAATTAAACGAAAATCGCAAGTCAATTATTTGTTTGCATCCCTGCTTGAGACCTGATGTGGACATGAGCTTATTGCTTGAAATAACTCTTAACTCTCAATGACTAAAATATTTTTAGTAAGAACAGAGTATTGATCTACATTATTTGCTCACTATATTGACGTTTCAGTGACTCCGGACTCATTATGACTCGTTAAGGACTTAGAATTTAAGCACCAGGACTTGGACCAGACTTGGGACTTGTTAGTTTTAACATGATTTCATCAACTTAAGATTAACTTGAGACTTGATTAAACAGTTTTTATTCCAATGACTTGATCCAACCTCTGGCATAGGTCTGGTTAGATGCAACCAGCACTACTGTATAGCTTTAATCAAAGCACATTCATTTTCTACAATAACTAGATCAAAGTCCCTACGTAAGTCTGAACAGAATATGAATGTTCAGGATATTTTCCATAATTTTATTTATACGAGTTTGAAAATATGTACCATTTGTGTTATGTTGGTCGAACGTTTCAGTAAAATACATAGATTATTGTAATTTAAGTAGAATATTTGAGGTAGAGGGATACTTTTGCAAGACACCTAAAAGTTCAAATTTAGGTGATGAAAACATTTATTTTATCATTAAAAATAGTAATACTTTGTAACACATCTGCTGTTTCTGCACATGTTTAATATTAGTAATAGAAGGCTGCTGCGTGTATGTGCGCATTTCTGACTGAGCAATCCTTGGTAATTAGAGATGTTTAGAGAGGGTTGTGGTTAATCTTGGTGAAGCGGCCATAAAAACTCTCTGCCTCTCACGGAATATCGCTTTCCATGACGCGGCACATGGGCCAAGTACTCACGCAGCGACATAATCACACACACACACCTTTACAATGCGGCATCTTCCATTTCTTTTCTCCCAGCCTCTTTTTCACACACGAAGACGTTTTTTGCATTACGTCCCCACCACTACTTGGCAGAGCGTGAGAAAACAACAAGCGTGACAAGTAATTGCCGTGCTGCACGCAGCGTCTACATGAGCACTCTTTATGAGGGGGACCAAAGTGAGGAAGTGGGACGAGAGGAAAATAAAACACTAACCTGGAGTACTTTCATGATTGTAATTTGTCTTTTTTTTTAAATTTAGGTATCAAAAATTATTTAATAGTCTGAAAAAAGTTTGAAAAAAATGTAATGCTGTCAAAATAAAAGATGTATATAAAATGATTCCATCCATCCCTATTTCATTAAATTCAGTTTGATTTATTCATATAATGCTATCTAATAATCAAAGTCAATTTAGTTCAGTTTATTAATATAATACCAATTCACAACTCATGTCATCCCAAGGTCCTTTACAGAGACAGTTTAAACAGATCATACAGTCAGGCTGGTTCAAACTTTTCCATCTAAGGAAAAGCAGATGAGTGTATGGAATCAAGAGTCTTTGCAGGATCCTTTCCTCCTGGATGAGAATGTGGAAACAGTTGAGGTTTACTTGCATTGTTTCATGAAATCTACAGCAATCCCTCCAGCAGAACCAGGGTCAGTGTCATAAACTGCTTGACTTTAATCATCAAACATTGATCTGCTTTTTATTGTCATGAAAAAAGTTGCTTCACAGTATGTGTTCTTTCAATGATTTTATTAAGCAAGAATGGAAGGAAATTTTTCGTTTCATGCATGTAATTAATTCATTATAACTTTTTTATTATTATTCCAGCTTTTCACTGCTTGAAGCCTTGATATTAAAAAAATAGTACTAATTCATCTTTCTGGGCAATTGATTGATGCCTCTAGTGTTAAATCAGTTCTATTTCCAGGCCTAGTGATGAAATGTTTTTTTTTTTGTTCGTTTTTTTGGAGGGAGACTACTACCTCATTGTAAGGAAGAGTTTGTGCCTCGAGCATTTATGTGTTTAGGGGCAATAATTGATTTCTGTGTTTTGCCCCTCAGGGCTCATCTCACATCTCCCAACCCCAACGCACACAGACACTAACATAGCCAGGCCTGCTGCAGTATTAATGAGACATGAATAAGACATGAAGAGAGACCCCCCTCCTACATGCTCACACAGACCCCCCCCCCAAAGCTGCTTCCTGTCTGCAGATTACCCAGCGAAAGCTGGGTTCTGGTTAAGTGGGGCCAGGAAGAGATTTAACCCCCTCAGCAGGAGGAGACACCCAGCATACACGTATCAGCGTGCACACACACACACACACACACACACACACACACTCCTCATGCTGTCAATCTACATCAGTTCTTTTATTACGTTATTGGGCAATATGTTTTAAGGTGCTTGAGGTGTGAATGAATAACTCCAGATGGGAGCCATCTTTAAAATGTATAATTAAAGTAGATACAAACATTGTAATGTAATGTAATGTGATGTGATGTAATAAAATAGCATTTTATATGCAAATAATTCTGTACATTTAAGCCTGGAAATGTGTTTGATGCAATAATATTTAAAATATTACAGTGAATGCAAGCAACATAAGTATGCTCACCCTTTAAATAAAACTTTTACATTTCATTTCAAGTTTTTTTTTTTTCTTTAGTTGGAGTCTCTCAGCTTGCCCATCCCAACTCTATTTTTTTTCTTGGATGAATACCTGGACTTACCATGACAAAAACTAACTCTTTAATATTCTACTCAGTTGAGCAAAACTCTGTTTTATTTGAAGAAAAGTAAAGTATCATGCCATGATACCACGATCCCCTGTAAAACCTGTTTTTTGTTTGTTTTTTTTTAGCAGAGTACAATTTATTCTGCAACATTTTAGGCCAGGGTGTTTTTTTTAAGTAGAACTACCTTTAGTCCTTTAGCCCCACTTTTAAATCAGATATAGGAAGAATATAGAAGGTTGTTTGTTTAGTGGTGCTTTCTCTCCTTCTGCAGACTCTCTTACCTGTTTCTTTATTGTTTTGATCATTTTAAACCTCTGTGTGAATTAAAGCTGTAGCTAAAGTATCCAAATGTCTGGAAACAAACAACCAGGACAACTAAGCTTTGTTTCAAATTCCCTAGATTCACTAGCATTGGTGGTAACTGTGAACCCAAGAAGACCAAACGTTTAAGATCTAACCGACCCCCCTTCAAACATGTAGAAGCAAAAAATTAGTGTAGCGTCTTAATGTTGTCAGTTTAATTAAATTGTTTTTGTCACTTAAACCTAGAGTTTTAATGCTTTTTAGATCTACTGTAGATTCCTCTTATCGTTCAGACTATAGAGGAAATGGGTCGGCTAAAAACGATGTACTTCTCTATCATTTCTTTCATGTCCTGAAGTTTGTCTCATTTAATTCAAGCCATCTTTTTTAAAGAGCTAGTGGTGTTGCTACGAGCAAGGTGGATGGACATGAAACTGTCTCGGCTCATCACGTTACCCAGTTGATAAGTAAGTCTGTGTTGCTTTAGGTTGAGTTGTAACCTTCATTGCGTTTTTGTTGCAGGCCTCAGCGATGTCCAGCGCAGGATCAGCTTCCCCCGGCTCGCAGGTTCACGCCGCAGCTGTCAATGGGGATAGAAGCGCCCTCATCAAACTAATCACAGGTCAGAGACAGCTGGCTTTCTTCTTGCATCTTCATCGCAGTTCCTTTCTGAGAGCATCAGTACGTCTACTGGATTTCAGTAAAAAGGCTTAAATATGTTCTCAGCTGGTGCAGCTTCATCTGACTCAGAAATTTATAACAGCGCAAGATTTCATTTGATTACATATCTACAACTTTGGTTTTCTCTAATGTACAGAGTGATGTTTTTTTTTTTTATTCCTTTTTTTATATAATCTGTCTCAATCTAGGATGAGCAAGAATTCAGAGAATCACTTTTCTGCTCAGTCCTAAGTAAATTTATTCTATAGCCACTAAAGTACTGGTTGTTACATAAACACAGTATGATCTGGAATTCCTTTATTTTAGTGTGAAATTTAATACCTTATTGATTCATTTGATTTTTGTTTTTAAGTGAAAGATCAAAGATTGACCCTGTTTAACAAGAGAAAAAATAAACTTTGTTGATTACCCTGAGGTCATTTGAGAACATTTTCCAATTTGAAGAACTAAAGCTCACAGGCTGCAGTCTAGTGATTCAAGATTTAATAACCAGACGACACTGGTTTGTTCAGACTGAACTCAGAACAAGATACTTTCTGTTAAAATCTCAATTGAATTCAGCAGAAGACATGTTTTTACATTTGTCTTGGTTAAAGAAAAGCTTTGTTAAGCTTTTAATTATCACTTAGTCTGTATATATAGAAAGGTTTAAATGAGAAGCAGTTTCCTCCTATTGCACTTCCTGATTAAAAACAGCACAAACTACCTTATTTGAATAGCTTATCCTGTCTTTGCTATTTTAAAGAGCAAAAAAGATAAGCTCCTTTTTCATATCATACTCTGGATAGATAATTAAAGGCCTCAAAATGAACTTAAGATGTAAAATATAAAGAAATAAAAAGCTCAGAGTTCTAATAGAATAATTATTTAAATTCCTTTAGATTGTTTTAGACAGTTTTATCAAAGGAAGCTGTGATTGTAGGCAGAACAACGTTTTTTTTTGTGGATTCAAAAGTACTTTTTTGGCACTAGTGGCCTTTGTTTGTATGAGGCAGAGATGAATTGAGCAGAGGGAAAAGGTGAGGACATGCAGCAAAGATTCTCTGCCTGTGTTTGGACGCTCTCCACACCAAGCTCTTCCTTACAGGGAACCTTATTAACTGGCTTCATGTGTCATGTCAAATTTTCTGGTAACCTTGGACTCAAACTCTGATGGTGAATCAGTAGAACATATCCTCCTGAATCTGTGTGCAGCTGAGCCACAGTTGAGGGACCACGAGGACCAGTTTGGGCGCACTCCTTTGATGTACTGTGTGCTGGCCGACCGGCTGGACTGCGCCGAGGTTCTGCTGAAGGCCGGATCCTCGGTCAACAAAACGGACCACAGCCAGAGGAGCGCTCTGCACCTTGCAGCACAGAAGGTACAGATGCAACGTGAAGCACACTCAAAGATTCACCTTTTCATCCCTAATATGTTCTTTGTAAATTTGGTTAAACATATGGGATAAAAAATATAAAAATCTGTCAGTCGAAATCAAAGTGATGGTAAATGAGCTCGAGTAGGGAGCTAGCGCCCCCTAGTGGCTGCAACAATAACCTGAGGGTTTATTGACTGATATGTAATGATTGAACACAAACACTGCAGCTGTGAGTTTTTAAATCATGCTGTAACACTGCAACATTGTTAACACAGACAAATAGGAGCATCCGCTTTGGAAAGTGATGTGTTATGATCAAGTAGTGTCTACTTTTGATGCTGGATCATCATATCATTAGGAAGAGAAGAAGAAGAAATGGAAGCTAATGGGTTATTGGTTAGGGTCTCAGCGATTTGAAGTGTGTGTGTGTGTACAAGAGTTGGGGGGGATACAAGTGATGGGAAGCCCTGTCTCTTTGACATCTGATCAATAAGCGGCTGAGACAGCAAGAGAGACCAGGGATTACTGATCTAATTGGACTGAGAATGGAGAGGACAGGATTACACACACACACACCGATTCACCCGTACAAACACACACGCTCTCTTTCACAGTCGAGATGCATGCTCACACGCAAGATAGATCTGTCAGACTGTGGCTTTGCAGTCTCAGAAAGGCAAATATACAAAACGCGCTCGCATGTGTGCACGGCCTGAGCTCTCCGCTGCGATGCATCACCCAGGGGGCCTGGTAGTTAAAGAGGCCAGGAGTGAGGGTGATAATGATGTGGAGGGGGATGACAGGCAGAGACGTGGCCGCTGTTTACTGTTTAACAGCTCATCACAAGCGCTGAGGAACGGGGCAGGGGGACGAGAACGAAGATGGATGACCTGCGGATTGAAGCAGACGCGGCTGAAAAAAAAGCCAGGGAGCCTGGGGCCCCTGGGCATGGGGGAGTGTGGGTGATACTGCTGCTCGTCCATGGTGAATGTTGAGAGGAATGGCTGGTTTCTGAGGTTTCCCATCAACATGATGTGTTGTGGTTGTGTTTGCAGGGAAATGTGCGTTTCCTGAAGTTACTCCTGTCCAGGCGAGCCAACTGTCTGCAGAAGGATTTGGAGGGAATGACCCCTCTCCACCTGGCCACCCGTCACCCGTCTCCTAAAGCCCTTGCCCTGCTGCTGAAACACATTGGGCCTGGAGAGGTGGACACGCAGGATAAGAATAAGGTTCTATAAAACACACACAGATAAAAAAAGCTTTGATGTTTTAATAAGGACCTAATTCCTCTGGATTTTTATTCCACCTTTCAGCTAAAACCTTCAGAATATGTCAGGAGTCTGTAACCTGCGGGTCTGGTTTTGACCCTTTGCCATGGCTCTTAATAGTGGCTACAAATTAAATAAAGAACCAAGCAATGTTTTTTAATAATCAATGCAGGTCCTAGAAGCTTTAGGGGTTTGTGTAAAGAATATTTGACATGAATTTTCACAAGAGAATTACATTTTAGGAATGTTTGATGTCATTTTTTTGCAGCTCTAAATGACTTTTGTTTAGCTGGACTCAGGGCAAAATGGCTCTTTGATAGAAAAAGTTGCAGACTGCTGGCGTATGGTGTATGGCTTTTATACCAGAGACCAAAAAATAAAAGTAATTTTAAGTGTAAAGAAAATAAAGACTTTAGAAATAAAAATCTGAAAAACATGTATTTCATTTGTATTTGGCTCCTCTTACACTGACACCTCTGGATAAAATTCAGTGCAAACATCCACTTTCCAGAGTCACCTAAATGATAAATGGGGTCCTCATTTAATCCCATTTTGAATCTAGCTGCTCTGTGAAAGCAGCGGTTGTGGAGAGATTTATAGCGAGATTAGGTTAGAAGACTACAGCAAGTCCTGAACATCTCAGAAAGTACAGGTGGAACATTTCTTTTCTATATATATTATTTTTAGACTCTAGTGGCCTTTATTTTTGTGTTATTTTCAAAAGTAGGCAAACAGGAAGAGGGGTAGAGAGAGGGAAACATATGCAGCTAAGGCTGAACCAGCAACAGCTGGACTGAGAGCTCTGTACATGGTCGCACGCTTAACCACTACACCAACGCCGCCCTAGAGGTGGAACATTCCTGGCTCAACTTAAAAACCCACCAGAATAGAGCAGAAGAGGCTTGGACCGACGGCTCCGTTCAAAGACGGCTTTAATCGGTGAAGCTTCAGAGATCAATGGCCTTTTTGGAAGGAGGGCAAGAAAATAAACAGGTTTTAAGGCAATAAAAAAAGCTCTGTTTGCAGTTTGTCAGGAAGCCATGTAGGAAAAACAGCAAGCATATAGGAGAAGATGCTCTGCTCAGATGAGATGTGGAGGAAATCTAACACTGCCCATTAACTCTAGAAACAGAGTCCACAACTTGAAACATGCTGGTTGGAGTGTTGCACTGTGGAGGCTCTTGGAGGAAAACACAGAGCTACACTGGAGAAAACACAACATTTTATCCATGAAATCCAAATGAGAAGAACTGGAAGGTTTAGCTGTAAAGGACTAAAGTATAATGGGATGAAATACTGCTGTAATCTCTCGGTTAGAAAGCATCCAGTCTAGGCGTCTAACCAATGACCCGAAGACAGATAACTGACCGGCTCAAGATAAGTTCCTTGAATCGTCGCACACAACAGCAAGCGCTCCAACAATCTGCGGCTTTGTTCTGTGCTCTCCTGATAAGACCGCAAACACACTGTCTGCTCTGTCTGCAGGAGCTGATGGGTATCTGACATCAGTATTTAGTTTTGTAATAATCCAATATGCATCATCGCATCAGATGATGGTGGTTTCAGCTGATCTCAGAATAGCCGAGCAGCCGTCATAGTTTGTATCTAGGTTAGAATCTCCGCCGGGCCCTTTCACTATGAGCTTTGTGCTGCACGTTCCTTCAGTTTCCCTTGCTGTGTCATGGTGGAGTCATTTTTCTGAATAAAACCTCAGCCCCCTGGTGTCACAGCAAGCCCTCTGTCTCCTTAGACTTCATTCATTCATTCATCTACATCTTTTTGCTCCTGTTTACAGCAAACTGCTCTACACTGGTCAGCGTTTTATAACCGACCGGAGCACGTCCGCCTTCTCATCAAACACGATTCAAACATTGGCATCCCAGACAGCGAGGGCAAGATTCCTCTGCACTGGGCTGCACACAGTCAGGAGGCCAGCGCCACACAAACTGTCCGCTGCATCCTGGTACCTGCTAATAAACACACACACATTAACCTTGATCTGCTACCGTCTCCCATCAGCCTGCATGTTTTTTTGTTTTGTGTGTGTGTGTGTTAAGGAAGCAGCACCCACAGAGTCCCTGCTGAACTGGCAGGACTATGAAGGTCGGACGCCTTTGCACTTTGCTGTTGCCGACGGTAACGAGGCAGTGGTTGAAGTGTTAACATCCTATGAGGGTTGTAACGTCACAGCGTACGATAACCTCTTCAGGACGCCGCTGCACTGGGCAGCACTGCTTGGTGAGTGAAAACAGGTTTTCTGTCACTTTGGTTCAGACCAACGTATCCCAGCAGCTGTCAGATGATCAGCAATGAAGACCTGTGAGGAAACTTCCAATGCAGGGTTCCTACAGAGCCTTGGAAGGCGAAATTTGATTTTAGTGTTTTAGCTTATTGTGAGATGAAGGAAAAATCTCTACAGTATATTCCTCCTCATCATCATCTTAAAAATTGTTCTCTTCTCGCTTTTCTTCCTTCTTTCTTAACTTTTTTCCCCTTGTGTCCTTCCTATTGTTCTAATCCCTTCCTTCATTGTGTCCTTCCGTCCTTCCTTTTTTTGTCTATTTTCCCATCCTTTCTTCCTTCTCTCCTTCCTTAATATTTTAAATTCTACCTCACTTCCTCTCTTGTAGTGTTCTCTCTCTCTTCCCTCCTTTTTGCTGTTCCTTAAATGTCTCCTTTTCTGTTCTGTATCTTTACTTCCTCACACATGTCCCACTACCTTTCCTCCTGTTCTTCCTTATTTGTCTTTCTTTCTCCCTCATGAAGTTCCTTCTTTCCATCCTGGTCTGTGATATTTTCCCCTTCCTGTGTCCTTCGTTTCATTTTTTTATGTAATGTCTTGTTCTTTTGGGTTTTGCTTTCTATCATTTCTTCCTTCCTTGTGTCCTACCTACTCCCTGCCTTAGAAACAAAAGCCAAAAGGACACGGTGAACCTTATTATTTTACATTTTACATTACGTTTTTTCTCTGAAAATATAATTCAGTTTAGAAAATTGAATAGATTAAAAAATCTTAATACATTTTATAAAGTCTGTAAAAGTCCCTTTTTTAACATGTTTTATATGTAGAATCTCTGAGGATGTCAGTATACGTTGCTGCTGTTTGTATGTTTTGTGGTATTTCAGGATTGTACATGTACAAGATTTATGAACAACAAAAGTACATAGTTGCATCATATGTAAAGTATATAGATACACAACATTCAACCCATTAGAAAAGACAGGTTTGCCCTCAATAAAAAAATGAGAAACTTTAAAACTACTGGTTAAAGCTACACTATAAAAACTGTACATTTCCCCAAAAATGTTGCAAAGATCAAACAGAAGTGATAGATTATCGTAGATTTGGGGGACAGTGTGTTTAATGTCTCTGTCTCACTAACATCATATCCTCCTAACATAAAAAAAAAAAAAAATGTTTTTTTTACAGGACATGCAAAGATTGTCCATCTGCTGCTGGAGAGAAACACATCAGGGACAATTCCTTCAGACAGCCAAGGAGCAACGCCGCTGCATTATGGGGCTCAGAGCAACAATGCTGTGAGTCTAACACAGTTTCCTCCAACCTTCTCTAGCTGTAGGGAAGAAAACAAAAAAAAAAAAAAACAAAAAGGCTTTTGCTGCATTATGTCAGTGAGTCCAGTGAATACCATCAACAGACTGCTGCTGTCTTTCTATGCAGGAGACTGTTGGTGTGTTTCTGTCTCACCCATCTGTGAAAGATGAACCCGACCTGGAGGGACGGACCGCCTTCATGTGGGCCGCCGGGAAGGGCAGCGATGACGTCATCCAAACCATGCTCGCGCTCGCCACCCGGATTGACATCAACATGGCTGACAAGTACGGCGGCACCGGTGAGAGATCCAACTAAGCCAACTATATAAATATTCTTGTGTCATAGTTATAACCCTAAGTGTAAAGTGGTAGAACTGACCGGATCCCACATCAGTTTTCCCTCATATGACTGGATGCTCATTAGATGCCCTTGATTTAGCTCCAGCCAATAGAAGAGCTGAATTCAAGTTGATAAGGGAAGAAAGAAGGAGGAAGAGGAGGAAGTTTAATATCGATTGCAGGATCTGCAAAGTTGATTTTTGTCTATTTGTGTTTAATCAGCGCTTCATGCGGCCTCCCTGTCAGGCCATGTGAGCACGGTGAAGCTGCTGCTGGAGAAAGGAGCCACAGTCGACTCTCTGGATGTCATGAAACACACGCCGCTCTTTCGAGCCTGTGAGATGGGATACAAAGATGTTATTCTCACACTCATCAAAGGTGGCCTTGATTGTTACACACTGGGAAGCCATAATTCTAAAGAGCCTTAAGTCTTTCTTCTACTGACACTTTTTATTCGATTTTATTTCATTTTAACTAGCATGTAATGCATAGTTTTTGATCAGCATATTTGTATTCAGCCCACCCTCCATGTGCATTCTCTGTAACAACATTTTCAGGTCGTTTGTCTCCACCCTGTTTCGCACATCTTCGGTTCAGTCAGTGGATAAAGAGTTTCTGCTAACATTAGCTTAGTCCTAACACAGGAATATGCTCTGATCTAAACCCTTCGTGCTCTGTCCGTATGTTTAGGGGGACTTCTGCCTCAATCTCAAGTCTGTTCATCTTTCTATTAAATCTTAGCATTCTCCGCATTCCTGCTGAGTTACGTATATTTAGAGATATTAGCATCAAGGGGGCTGAATACATATGCATGAAGCATTCTTTAGGATAAATCCTTTTGAAAATCATGTACCTGTATTTCATAATGAGCCACTTTGTGTTAATTGCATCTGTTACTGTTAAAATCAGTTCATTCAGATAAAGAAATGATTGTTTTTAATTAACCATTGTGTTCAATGTATTCCCCTAACGCTCTATTTGCAGGTTCTGCTTGTGTTGACCTGGTTGATGTGGACGGTCATACTGCGCTTCACTGGGCAGCTTTGGGGGGGAACGCTGAGGTCTGCCAGATACTGATGGAGAATGGGATTAGTCCCAACGTACAGGTACAGGTGTACATACTTCACAGATTTCAACAGCTTAAAGTTCTTTCGAGTTTGTTTTGGTGTCATAAGAATTGGTTGTATTTACAGTTGTGCTTGAAGGTTTACATAATCTGCCAATAAAGAAAATGATACATTCACACTATTAATTCAAATAACATAATAAATAAAAAAAAATACTAAATGCTAATTTAGTCAAATAAAATATTGATTTTGAATTTTTGTTTAAAAAAAATGCTAAAAAAAAAACAAAAAAACTGTCACAGACAAATTAAAATACCGTTCTCAAGAACAGTGAACCAACATATCTGCCAACAGGTGAAGATGTGTGAGTGAACATTTCCTGAACTTTACAGAAAACACCTGATTTTGGTGATTGCTTCAAAGTGTTGCTCAGCAATGTTTTATTTCAGGAGCTCCATCAGCCTTGTTTACTCTGTTTATTTATTCATATATACATATGTATATATATATATATATTTATATTCAAAGCCAATGTCATGATTTCCATTTTTTACCATTTTTGTTTCTTATTGCTTTTGCCAAATCAGGACAGCGATTTTTTTGTCTTTAACAGCAGGGTATGTAAACTTTCAAGCACAACTTGGATCATTTAAAGACGGGCTGAAAGGTGGAGCATTTATTGGTACTGTTGACGTGATGCAGTTTGCACCTTCATCCCATGCATGCATAGGTGAACATGCTGGAGACAGACACTACCCCCCCACCCCTCCACCCCTAAACCTGCAAAAACAACATCTAACATAGAGCCTACGGGTGGAATCGCAAGTATTATAATAAATCATTTCATCTACCTTTATTCTCCCCTTGCCCCTTTCTGTAACTGTAAAAGTGTAAAAAAAAAAAAAAACAGCAGTGTTGATATTAGTGATTTTTCCTGTTTCCCACCTGGAAGAAAGACACTTGCCTTCACTTATTTCTTATCAACTTCATTCTGTATCTTTTCAAATTTCAGACTTTGAGTAAAACGATGGTGGAGGTGTAACTCAACACTCCACCTTTCGACCTCTTTGTAAAGGATATAAAACTGTAAAAAGTTTGGATTCTTCTGCTTTTCGCTGATTTTGTTTTTCTTCCCTGTGACTCTTTGAAGTCATGAGTTATTCGTGTGTAAAAAGTCTGCATCTCTTTCATTCTGAATGGAGAAATGCTCGTTCTGTCCTCCCCCCAGGTTATCGAAGGTCTGCAACCTGCACTGTGTTCTTTAAAGAAAAAGAAACGTTTCTGCGATTAGATTAGGTTCAACAGAGCTACTGCATCTTAAGTGTGAGCTGAAATGATCCCGCTCTAGCTTACTTCGCACTGATCAGTGAAAGTGGGCGTGTTTTATACCAGGTTTGCTCGGTGTGGTCAAGTTAAATGCTTCCTGGAGGAGTGGCTAATAACTGTCCTCCATAAAACAGCAATTATCTGCTGATTACAGTGAAAAATTATTTTACTAAGGGGGGGGGCTGCAGTTCAGAGAGCAGAATTTACGAGGATTACTCAGAGATACATCAAATCAAATGGTTTGATCTAACGAAGGAGAAGCATTATAATGTAGTTAAAAGCATAAAAACCTTTGTATTCCACGATCTAGTTCCTTTAAACCAAGCTTCCCTTTGTTAAATATGGTTTCAGGATCACGCAGGACGCACCCCGCTGCAGTGTGCTGCGTACGGTGGTTACATCACATGCATGGCTGTTCTCATGGAGAACAACGCTGACCCAAATATTCAGGACAAGGAGGTGAAGATTCGCTTGTATTTATGTCCTTCAGTCACACTTGAGTTGGAGTCGAGGGTCTAAAAAAGGTCAAATAATGTGAGCCTTTTTTCTTCTGTATGGGAGGACAGGGGCGGACTGCGCTCCACTGGTCTTGTAACAACGGGTATCTGGATGCTGTGAAACTGCTGCTGGGCTACAACGCCTTTCCAAACCAAATGGAGCACACCGAGGAGAGGTGAGGAGGCGTGGGGGGCAGCGGTGGTGAGGAGGGAGTTCTATAACTCTTGTTTGTTTTGTGCAGATATACCCCTCTGGACTACGCTTTACTGGGGGGGCACAGTGAGGTCACCCAGTTTATGCTAGAGCACGGCGCTCTGTCTATAGCTGCCATCCAGGACATCGCCGCTGCTACCATCCAGGCGGTCTACAAGGGTTACACCGTCCGTAAGGCGTTCAGGGAGAGAAAGCAGCTCCTGATGCGACACGAGCAACTGCGCAAAGACGCAGCCAAGTGAGAACGGAGCACACAGCGACACGCACACACACCTGAGCTGTTTGAAGAAGAGGATGACGGTGTTTTTTTTTCTGCCCGTGTAGTTTTAGTCTTCTTTGTCTGCCCCTTTCATCCATCTCTCTGTCATCTGTAAACACATGCATCTTCCCACTGTCTCTGGTTATTTGCTCATCCTTCTCTCCTTTGTTCTCACTGATTTTTTTTTAAACAGGGGGGATTAAAAATGACATTTTATTTTTTGGGCTTGCGAAGCCAGAAAATATTAAAGGATCAGTGAAATATTTCATTTTTCTTTCATGTTCTTATCATGGAAGAAAATAGTGGAAGGACAGGTGATATTTATAGCTGTTAGACATAAAGAGTTTGCCGACCAAATTCAATTTGAGCATATTTTTAGAAATTAAACATCTGTCATTAGACGACCAATTCAGTGATTTCTAAAGAAAAAAAAAACATGCAGCAGCTTGTTGGCATATTCCTGACCTTTGAACTTAATGACTTTTGTCATATTGTAAAAAAATACCTCAGTAGATTTTGTTGTGATTGTATTTAATGGATTGACTGGAGGTAGAAAATAGAAAATGGTCGTATAGTGGATGTTAAGAGATCCAAAAAAGGTGTGGCATGCATCAGATTTGAACCCCCTTGAATTCAATACTCCTAAATAAAACCCAGTTTGACATCTTTCCTGATGACCCTTCATTTCTAATATCTACTTGTGTGCAATTTAGTCTCTAAGGATACAGCTTTGTCTGGGTGTTGTAACAGAACATGAAGACCAAGGAGCTCAACAGATGAGTAAACCCGAGCAGAAGTGTGGATATTTGAAGCTTTTGGATGGAGTTTGCTTAGAAAAAAATAGGGTTACTGCTAAATCTTAAAACTCTTTAAACTCCCTAGGCCTGTGAACTCTAACTCTCTCATTCTAGCTTTACCTGCAGTAGATTTATGCCGTGATTCATAGTTGTTTTGTTTTTCTGTAGAAAGAGAGAAGAGGAGCAGCGAAGGAGAGGAGCCGCGCAGCAAGTTCAGGACAAACCAAAGGGTTCACTGTTGAGAGCAAAGCAGGCGGAGATCTCCTTAATGGACATGGTGGGAAAGCCGACCGTGAACGATTCCTCTGGGGATACTAAGAAACACAGAAAGATCAAAGAGGGAAGACATAAAGGTAAAAAAACACTCGATTGTGTTATTAACACTACTGGGCTGTACTGTAACGCTGTTATATTTGTAGGAAACTAATTCTCTAACGCGTTTCTCTTTAAAGTAACTCAGTTATTGTGACTCTTATGGTGTGTTAATGGTGGAGAAAATGCTAACATGACCCATTCAGCATAACTAGCTTTAGTTAAGAACAAGGTTAATTCCAGTTTGAGGAACTGAAGGAGGCAAAGTTATAAAAAAAAATAACTTTCATGGGTGTGCAGGTGGCACAGTGGTTAGCGCGCATGACCCATGTACGGAGGCCTTAGTCCTCGACGCGGGCGACCCAGGTTCCAATCCGGCTTGTGGTCCTTTCCCGCATGTCTCTCCCCCTTCTCTCATACCCCCTTTCCTGTCAGCCTACTGTCAGAAAAACGAGCCACTAGTGCTGTAAAAAGCTCAAAAAAATAAAAAAATAATAACTTTCATTTTAAAAAGTATCAAAAAAGTCACTTTTAATGGTAAACTCACTACTTTTTGGTGTCTAAAAACTGAGTTACTTTTTGACTCAAGCAACAGGTAACTGTAACTAGTTACTTTTTTTCAGGTAACTAGCACTGATGGTTATCAAAACATAATAATGAGGAAAACTGCTTTAATACCTCTTTTATTCTGAGTTATATGGCTGACCTGAAATGTTTTTTAACTCTACATTGCAGCTCAGAGGAGCAGGTTTCCCATGAGAAGCATTGCAGCTGAACGACACGAAGCTTCAGAAGCTGTGAGCAGCAGTTCACCACGAAGCAACAACACCGAGCCTGAAGTTCAACAGCACACCAGGCTGAAGACAATTCTCTCTCCTGCCGCCTCCATAGAGCCCCCCAGTCTAACATCCAAAGCCAAGGAGCGAACTTACTCAGTCGCCTCCGCTGCTTCCTCAGACCAAACCCAGTCGAGCTCTGGAGACGGTAGAAAGAAAGACCTTGGCATGAATGTGCACTCTTCCCCCACCAAGTACAGGAACCACCAGGAGGCGACGCCAGAGGCCGCTTTCAGGGGCCAAACTCCATCACTAAGGAGCAGCTCATCTTCAGATCCCAAAAGGCCAAGGAGGAAAACGCACCCTGGTGTCACACAAGCTGGACTAGTGGGGAAAAATGAGAAGGAGCATCTGAGGAGGAACCAGGCTGCCCGTATCATACAGCAAGCGTGGCAGAGGTGAGTCGCCGCTCCTTCCTGGATCGGAGCTCATTAACTTCAGTGTGTTTTAACTGTGGGAGACTGGAGGTTTCATGTGGTGCCCTCATGTGTCTTCACCCCCCCCCCTCTGGAAACTAAACTGTTCTGGATGCCTTCAGCAGGAAAGCAGTGGGGGAGAGAGTCAAACCAGGGAGGCTATAATCTAAAACTTTTATAAAAGTTTAACAAGAGGCTAAAAGTTCAGCAGCGCAGCTCTAATAGCTACCAGCAGCTCCTTTCTCCCTCTGAAGCTCGCTGTGTTTCTCTCATAGGATGCCAGTCCTCAGCAGGAGGCCCTCTGTTTCTCTGCAACTTTCACATTCGGATTGTCTACATGCAGCTTATTAAGTGCGCTGAATAAACTGTTTACTTTGTTTAAGCTTTTGGAGCGTCAGTGTGTGTGTGGGGGGGTCTTTGAACACCGTCCTGAGATGTCTTTTTTTCGGGGGGGATGTTTCAGGTTCTGTGCACGCAAGAGGAGAGAGGGGAGATGCTGTGAAGAAGCCAGGCCAAGCAAGTCGAACCAAAGCCACGGAAGGAGAAGAGTGGAAAACAGAGCTGCGATCGGTAAACCTGCAGCGAGTAAGAGCTCTGTGCTGCAGAGCATCTATGGTGAGAGAGCTAGGATACTGTTTATTGTTTTTTCCAGTGCATTTAATTGTATTTTACAATATTTTTGAGTTACATTCAACACATTCAGCGTATTTTATTGACATTTAGTGTGATCTATTCAAGATTATTTTACATTTGAAAGTGTAAAAAAAAACTGGAAAGTGTGGGAAGCATTCAGCCTTGTTTCTCTGATCCCTCTGAGTAAAATTCACAAATTGAGAAACATTGAGAAACACAGAGGACTTGGCTGGAAAAAACGACTCTGTTCAGTCTGTCGTATAAACATTGGAAAGGTTCAACCTACCGATACTAACAGGCCAGGAGCATTTTAATCAGACAAGCCGCTAAGTGGCACAGGGTACAGTATCTCTGGAGGAGCTGCAGAGAGCCACAGCTCAGATGATGGAATGTGCTGAAGGGACGATATTTCTTAGTATAATTGGGGATCTGGAAATGAATGTCATAACAGGCAACAAATGTCCAACATCTCAGATCTCATTTCTGAAAACTTACCTTGGTCATATATATCAGTGTATGCAGATGACTGTAGTTTATACGATACCACTGATAATCTTAGCATTGTATGTTTGAAATTGTCCAAAGTGAATTAGACAGGGTTTCTAGATGGGTAGACAATAATAGGCTTGTTTTAAATATCAGTAAAAGAAAAGGTTTAATTCTCGGTTCATATTATTCATTAAGGAATGTTGGGTCATTGACTTTGAAAAGCAAACATCTGAAGCAGGTGTGGAAGTTTTACCTTTTAGTTCTACGTATAAATGAACTATTGAACCGGTCGAGTCATATTAATAAGATGGTAAGAAAAATGGGTTGGGCTATTTCTGTCATTAGAAGATGCATCTACTTTATGACAGACTTTTCTATCAAGTCAATCAATCGGTTTTATATCATATTGATTACTGTTCAGCCGTATGATCTTGTGCTCTAAAGAAATATGTAAGTAAGCTTCAGATATTTCAGAACAAAGCTGAGCGACTGCCCACCATAGGCATCAAACTCTTTCCTGGCTCCTTGTTGAGTAAAGATTATTGAAAAAAGCTATTTTTTAAGTTATTTTGGTTCATGAAAGGCACAGTTATTCTACAAGGCAACAAGCAGCTGACCTCATTGTTTCAGTGTGTGATGCAGAGGACAGTGTTGCATAGAGCTGCTGGTCAGTGAAACAAACAAAGGGCACAAAATGTCCGATGGTTTAAACTTTTTCGGGTAGCATTTTTGTTCAATGAAATGTCTTATTTCTGATTAAGATCTTATTGTTGTATTGTTTTTATTTTCACCTCTATTACATTTCAGTGTATACTGTTATATATTTTTAACACTGTTTTATGTATTTCCTGTGGTGATGGACTACATGCTACCCAGATGGACAACTAATGGGAATACTAATAACAAATAACCCTAAAAAAATAATCTACCACTTCTTGTTGGCCTCTGTCATTAAACTCTAAAAACGTTGAAGGCTTCTGAAATAGTGTGTAATTATTTTTAATGTGATTTGTTACCTAAAGGACTCTTAAAATCCTTTAACATTATGTTCAGATTGTTGTCAGATAATTTCCATGCAGGTCCACATAACTAACAAGGCCGAAAACATAACAGCGGCTGTTTGATTCATCCCACATCGATGCTTTGGTGCATTTATAATCACGTTAATATGCACTGACTTTGTACAAAGATGCTCTCTGAAAAAAAAAAAAAAAAAAGCAATAAAGCAGTTATCTGCTCCAGTAATACAACTGAGACATGACAGTTAAACAGCTGCTGTGGCTTTAAGCTGAGGCGTGGCAACAGGTTTTGCAGTGATGGGTAAATATTAGATGTTTTTAAATGTTTCATCGCAGCTAAATACGCTGGAAATAGAACTAGTTGCTGCTGTGAAGTGGAAGCTGGGGATTCGCATGAAAAGCTCTCAGGCGTAAACAGCAGCGTTCATATCGCGACTCCATCAGCTGGGTTCTTCTGCCATGGTTTCGCTCCCGACCTTCACCACACATCACCAGGTGATGATAGGAGGACAGGCAGAAACACACACAAGCCCACATGCTCTCCCTTCACCCTCAGAACGGTCCTCAGTCCGGCTGCCCCCCCACGCTTCTCTCCCTCTCCCTACCTGACAGTTCCTGGCTCTGTGAAAAGTTCAGAGCTGTCACAGGGAATGTCAAACGACTGCGTAAGGCTTTCCGCTCAACACACACACACACACACACACACACACACACACACACGGTGGATTTTCTCACTCCGGCCTTTTTTTATTTCTAAGAAGCAGAAGGATGTTTGACACACTAACGTGGCTCACTTCAACCGTTTGACCCGTTTTCTTTTTTTTTGCCCCCTCAGGATTTAGTGGCGCTAGTGGCTTTTTTACTCATTAGCTGTACTGAAAGCAGGACAAACATGCATGAAATGACTCAGGTTGGGAATCGAACCTGTGTCAGCTCCTTTGAGGTCACCAGCGCCTGATCTTCCACTGAGCCAAACATTATGAACACATCCAGAATGTCTCAAACATTTCTTGCTATTCTGCAGAAATCAACAACAGTACATTATTTCAATTTGATCACGTTATTTGATGTTTGTTGTCTGCTTTACATTGTGAAAAATAATTCAAAATCTGTCAAACTCTTTCATTCGTGACTTTCCTGAAAGTTTGCCAACAGTGCTAATGTGAAAAAGACTAATTGAGGCTAATATTGAACTCCTGGTTTACAAGAGCAATGCTCTAAGCACTGAACTAAGGGACCTTCAAGACAGTGGACTTATTTGTGGAAGTTAGTGGAACAGGACTAATGTAGCCTCACGTCATTGAATTCAGAAACGATGTAAAAAACAAAAACCTGCCTCCAATGTCTTCTAAATGTCCGTTATGCTGCCTTCTCCAGGCAGCTCTATGGTTCGGAGAGGACGCTCCTTCCAGACTCACCTCCTGCTGGATGTTCCCCTACGCACCCAGAGTCAGCGTAAGGCCACACATCCTCCCACTAGAGCCTCTTTACACTTCCAGGTTCTTACCGTTGACCTTCTGCTTGTGTTTCAGTGGGCGGTTTAGACTTTGTGCACCTGACTGACGCCATGAGTCAAGCCAAGCTGTTCTCCTACCACCTGAGACCACAGAGTGCAGGACAGGGGACGAGAGGCCGAGGGAAACACTAAACACCGCCTTTCTAAATATACTGACGATTCCATGAGAAAACAGTGTGTTTTATGTGGATTTTCCCGCAATAGACCGCCACATCATTCTGAAGTAAACACCTAAAATATGTGCTTTTGCAATCAGCTAGTGTTTTGGGAACAGAAATGTTTGCCAGCTCTGTCTCTCCTTTTTTTTTTTCTTAATAGTTTAAGCCAAAGCAGATTGTTTGGAGGTCATCAGTATCATTTTTAAATCTAAAAACAGAGTTAAAATTTGACTGGGACGTCACACATTAACATGCTCTGATATAAACCCTCCAGCAGATCTTTGGACGTTCGCTTAGGGGGGGACCCCTGGGCCAGTCATACACATTGTTGGTTCCCTTTACTAAATTCAAATTCAATTTAAAAATAATGAAATAATTATGTTAATGAAAGAAAACACAACAAAGGTCACAGAAACAACTGGAATCTGACAAAAGTCAGACAAAAAAATAGTTTGATTTCCAACTACGCTTTAACAGAAGGAGTTAGAAAAGAAATAAGCATATTAAACAGACCTGGAAAAAAAAGATGTTACCAACATGAGCAAAGGGACATTTTAAGTCAGGCTGTGTCCACTGATTAGCATCACAGGTGTCCAGAACTTTGTAATCAGTCGATGGGCCTTTATATTGGGCTACAGGTAATCACTGTGCCGTTTGGCGACATGGTGTGTACCGCGCTCAACATGGAGGACCTGAAGGAGAGAAAATTATAGCCAAACATCTCCAAGCAGTTTGATGTTCCAGTGACTACAGCTGCACATATAATCCAGAGATTTAAGAGCCATGAATCTGTAGCCAACCTGGACGTGGCTGCAGGAGAGAAACTGATGACAAAATAAAGCATGGCTGCAAAGCAATGTCTGACTTTCATTTGTTAATTTTCATAAAACGTTTATTCATATTGTGACCATTTTCTTTTATTAAACATCCCCCCCCCCCCAAACATGTGTAAGTCTTCAACAGCTGTCTATCCTGTTCAGCCCCTGAGGATGATTTAAAATCCAATGTTTGATTTTACATCAGAGTCCATGATTTTAATTTGGGCCTTATTCTTCTGCTAAAATGAAGGAGAAATTTGTGCCATTTACAGATTCTCCTGCTAAAGTTGTTGGTATCGGAGACTTTTAAAAGTAGGTTTGAAGATGTGAAACCTATTTGGATGATCGATTGATCAAGTTCAAACTCTTTACCTGAGTCCGATCTAAAGTGAGGAATAAACACGTAACACACACGTCACTGTAGATTATAAGTAAACAAAAGAACCGCAATTAAAAACACTGATGTCGGTGGTGATAAGGCGACATGTGAAGGACTTCAGGGTTATTACATCTCCATAGAAATGATTTTGTTTTCTCAGCTGCCTGGCAATCTTACCTCGTCAGACGTTTCTCCACACAATGTTGGCTCAATGTACCGATCCTTTTCTAAAATTAAGCCGTGTGACATCAGAGCAGTGACCTCACAGGGTGGGGGGTTAAGTCTACAAAAAAAGGCGTGTGTAAAAGATAACCTTTCATCCATTGTGGAGGGAGAGCGAACACACTGTTCTCCATCGCCATCCTGAACGCGCACACACCGAGATAACCTTTCTCCCCTCAGCGGAGAATGAGGCAGTCCATCAACAGCCAGTCATACGGATAGCCCACCTGCAGCCGTCCACACACACCCACACCCACAGCTCTGCTCTTTAAACACTTTCCCTTTCAAGACAAACATGCTTTTCTGCATAAGGTCTCATCAGTGTTGTGTAATTTTATAAATATATATAATGTTGAGGTTCATGTTATGTAACTTAATGTAAAACATTAAAGAAAAAGCAGAGCTGGTTTTTGTTTTGTTTTTCCTTTATTTTAACACAAAATTTTCCTGCATTTTTTTAAAGGCTGAGCAAACGTTACTCAGAGGAGAGACAGAAGGTAAAGTTTCTTTATGTGAACATAGAGCAGAAAAGAAAAGGCGTGCTAATGAGGGGTGTGTTTTTTAACATCCCATCATCACTCAATGGCTGGAGTTAGTACATGTCTCGGAGGCCCATACTTCCACGGTGAGCAGAGGAGCCGTGGGCCACCGTGACGCTGTAACAGTAGAGCAAATCCGTCAGCCACTGCTCTCTGGGCGCTCCCCTGGAGAACCTCTGAAAAGAAACATGCAGAAAACATAAACAGTCGAACAAACTCCCAAATCATCTCTACCGATAAGTCAGAGCCAAGCGCAGAGGCTATGTGTTTACCGTCAGGTTCTGGATGAGCTCTTGCAGCAGCGCTGCATTAGCCATCAGCTGGTTGTGCAGCGGAGTGTGCTGCAGCAGCATGGAGAGGATCTGTCCGAGCTGCGGCAGCTCCTCTGCGCTAAGGTCCCCTGCATGCATGGACTGCAGAACGATCCGCAGCAGGCGAGGAACACTGCTGAGGGCCGTCACACAGGAACTCCAGATCGCGTCCCTGTAGTTGCGACAAAGAGACATGAAAAAAGTGTCTAAAAACTCTCCATGTCTCTTAATAAGTTGAGGCCGATGAAAAAACTATTTTTAAAGCTCTAACTCTCCATTTAGTCTTTCCATTCATCTATTCACACTTTCATCCATCCTCTACCCAACTATTAGTCGACATTTATGCAGTTTTTCCATTAAACTCTTCTTCTGTTCATCCCTCCTTCCATCCATTTCTCCTTTTGTCCAACCCTTCAATCTGTTCATTCATCCATTTACCTTTCTATTAATCTAAATATCATTTGTCTATCCCTCCACCTCACATATTTCTACACTCGCCACTTCTGAACTTCTGCATCTCTACAAGCAGGCTTTGCCCAAAGAAGTGTTTGACCTTAAAGTCTAGGAAGCCAGTAAACTCTCTGCACCTTTTGTGATGAGCTTCTGTGGGAACGTGCTGCTGCAGGATGACGAGGAGCACCAGCAGGCTGAGGCAGCACTGGGACAAGAAACGCAGCACCTGCTCAACAGGCAGGATGGACAGATCTAATAACCTGGAAACGGCTCTCAGTAGCCCAGCCGCCATGCTGTCAGGAACCACCTCCAACTTCATCTAAAACAAAATATCCATCAAAAATGGCATCAATGAGAAATGAAGCAGCAAGAACTGAACAGAAAGATTTCTGTGGGATCTTAAAGGGTTTAACAAAGAGCTGTTCCTACCAGGTATTTAAAAATGCCGTTTTGCAGAATGTCAAAGCATTGAGACTTCGATCCGATGGTCTCTAGACAGTGACACACCTCCTGTGGATCAAAACACACATCAAACAACATTTACACAGACGCTCATCCCAGACGTCCAGCCAACAACGGACAGCATACAGTAATGATTGACACCTGTACTCAAATTTTATAGCTTTATGGTGGGATGTGTCCTATACAAATCACATAAATGTATATATATATATATTTATATATATGTATATTGTTAACAAAAAATGGCTTGAATACAATTTGAAAAAAAAAAACATCTTTTGATTCAGTTTCAGCATTTTGTCTTGTAGTGAATCTTGTCAACTGGACAAAGTTTTGCTCATCAGAAATAAGTTTTCAGAGAGGGTAAAAGATTCAAACAGTATCATCAGAAGACTCTGTTTGTTTTTTTTCATATCTCTATTCCATCTGAATAAAAGCTGCACCAAGTTTCCCTGTGGGTGTGTGCCAAAGATGGGTTTCATCAGACCATGACACACTTTACCACAAGGTTTTCAGGAAATTTTAACCAGGCCTGCAAAGAAAAGGCTTCTGTCCCAAAGCCTCTCTTCATTTAGGCATATTAGGAAGAGCAGGAAGAGGTTGGCAGCTTTACTCGACTCGTTTACATTTTTTACTATCATGTTTTGGACAAACAACGCCTCCAGTATTCTCCATGTTGTATCCTCTTGGCACAGTGCAAACTTAACCAGATTCACGATATCTTAAATGGCTGCTGTGGAATTTGAGAAAACTGAATTAAACAGTTTGAGCCGAGTTTTAGTTCAAAGAGACACCTGCTGAAACAGGTTCCTGCATCTTTGCAAATACGTTGAATTTCAGGTAGATGTAAAGAATTAATCATGGCCTTAATATTTAAAGTTTTATAGACTTGTAGAAAGTTTAAAACAGGTTTGCAGACAAGAATCCTGTCCCTATTCCTCTATATTTGTTCCTTCTAGATACGCAGGAAGAAAAAAAGGTAACGATGTTTTGAACAATTAACAGAGCCGCCTAAAGACGGCCCGGCTTCAGTGTGCATTTATCTCCACCCATTTGAATTAGTTTCAGACCTGAGACGGCCTCCTTGCCCCCAACTTTTTAAAAGTGGAAAAATAAGACTCTGCTTTTCCTCATTAACTTGAAAATCCAAATCAAATTTCTCATTACCTTTTATCAAATTGAGCCGTGTGAGCCTGCGCGTCTAAACGCAGCACCTGTCGGCTTTCTCCCCGTCATTAAAAACAATCCAGTCTCATTAGCCGAACCAGACCCGACACGGTCCGTTTTTTAATGCTGCCGCCGTGCTTGCCCCCTCCCCCCCGCCTCGCCCTGGCTGTGATTGACTCAGACAGGGAGATGAGAGAAGAGGGATCTGAGGCTTTAATTGAGGGGGGTTGAATTAGTGATTATAAGCCCCCCCGACCAGCTCACGTACACTTGCCCCGGGGCGCAGTTAGGTTAGTGGTAATTTCTGTGCAGAAATGTCACTCTACCACCATGCCACGGGCTCTCATTAGCATTTGTGGATATCCATTATGCCCGATAACCACGCATCTCCAACCTGTGCAACACGATAAAGAGTCCCCTCTCAGCAGGAGCGCAGTGATAAAACTTCCATCCTCTGAGCTGTTTTTCTTTTGAGGGACAGAGAGACACTGGGGGGACTAGAAGACCACAGCAGAGTCCAGAATATCAAAACTTGACAATGTTCAGAGCTGTGTCCATCTACGTTTCACTATGTGCATAATGGTGACTGTGAATGAAGTTTGCACCTCCACGACATCCCAGTGATGTGTGAACTGCTCCAGAGGCGTTTGGTAGAGGCAGAGGGGTGAGAGCGAGGAGGCGAGCAGAGCGGTCTCGTCCTCCTGCAGGGCGGAGAGGTGTTCAGTCGAGAAGCCTGCGAGGGTTGAGAACAGGAAGCTGATGTAGTCGACGTCCTGCAGAGCTGCTTCCTGGCTCCCGACTGACCAGCCGCTGAGAGACGACCTGAAGAAGGCAATCGGATGAACTTGTTTACAACAAATACCAAAACCTGAACAGCTTCTGGTTTTACAATACTTCATGATCACAAAGTTTTGCAGACGTTTTTTTTTTAAGGAATCAAAGACAAATATGCCATTCTTCCCTTAATCACATCTAGAAACGATCCGTTTCATAAGAGAAAAATATTTATCAGAGCGAAAAACGCACGTAAATAGAGTTATGAAAATGGTGCCTTGCCCTTAGGGAGGATGCATGTGTAACCGCAGGAAATGTGTGTGAACAACTGTGTGTGTGTTTGGTGAAGCCTGGGGGGCACATGCAGGCAGTGCACTCAATACTCCATGACGATGCTGCATTCCAACCTTCCAAAGAACTCTTTGTATCGAATCCGTTATGTTCACATCCCATCCCATGTGAACTCTGCAATGCTGCCGCTTGAAATTTGTGTAACACTGGCCCACTGACACCATGGGATGCACCATGTTGAATATAAGAGGGAATGAAGTGCTGCTAAGACATTAGATGGAAGTAAGGATAGCTCACTACTGCCATCTGGTGGTGGCTAGTGATCTTATTTTGTATTGCAAAAGAAGTTGGGACTATTTTTGTCATCACAGAAAGTCAGTTTACCTCATTTAGACTTCATATGCTGGAGCAACACGAAGTAACAACCAATGAAAATCTGCTTTTGTTTTCAACCCCCTTGCTAAACATTTTGTTCAAAAATAAAAAGAACAATTCAGCTGCAATTCTGACTGAAAGTCTTTTAGAGCAGGGTGGAGTTGGTACACCCAGTGAAGTGAAGCAGTAGTTCCCCATCACACATACGCATTATATACTTTACTTTTTGGTCGACTTTGATGGCAGATGTTTGAAATTCGATCTTACTTGGCTGATCTCCAAAGAAGAACCGATAATGAAATCTATCTTTCTAGAGCTGCAGCTGCAATTGCAGTGAAAACCATCCCTGCAGCTCGACGCTGCAAGATTTCACTGCTGGTGTGTTTCTTTTTGTTTGCTTAAACTGAGTAGATTATGTTTGTTTTGTCTGTTTTTAAAGTCATAACCATGGTTTAGTTTATTTTGAGTTAAGGTCTGGGACCCATCCTGTTCGATCTGGTGTCTACCATCCAAACAGCAGACTGACAAAATATTTAGTCAGTCTACAGTTATGCCAACATGATTCTCAGCAGTGTGATTTAGGCTCACCTAAAGTGTATGATACGGATAAGAGAGGCAGCGAGGCCTGCAGAGATGCGTCCGGCGGTGCAGCAGCCGCTCAGGTTGGCCAGCAGGGGTTGGGGCATCTTAGGGAGGAAATAGAGCAGCTGCACCATTCGCTGCTGGGACTCTGCTGGCAGCAGGACCACAACCCCATCCTGAGGATCTTCACACAGACACACAATGTTTTTAAATATGATGAAAACCTCAGAGGTTTACAAAAAAAACATAAAAAAAAAAAGAAGAAAATCATCACTACTACAGATATTTTCAATGTGTGTTTCTTTCTCTGACGCAGATGCTGATGTCAAAGACTTCAGACAAAAGGAGTCTTGTGATAGTGGCTTGCGGGGGGGGGGGGGGGGGGG
>JAUZNJ010050701.1:11422-30566 GCA_034780135.1 Jordanella pulchra | reverse complement strand
GGAAATTGCAAGCATTATAACGTCATTTCCATTAAATCAGTGTAAAAAGGTCTTAAAACAATATTATCGTTTATCGCGATTACTTTTTGAGACAATTAATCGTTCAGCAAAATGTGCTATCGTGACAGGCCTAGTACTAGCCAGGCGAGGTTTCCTTTTAAATTTGATGCCTGGCATTAACTCCAAAAAGTGCTGTTGTTTTCTCATCAGACCAGAGGTTTTTGTTCCTTATGGTCTGGGTTTCCTCAAGGAGCCTCTTGGTGAAGTCTGGATGAGCTTCCATCTTGTTTTTATTAATCAGCTTGGGCCACACCGCCATAAAAGCCAGGTTGCTGGATCACTGCAGAGTTGGTTGTCCTACCTGATGGCTCTCAGAGCTGCAGCTAAGACAGTGTCAGCATATGAGGGGTTACAATCAGTCAGGTTTCAAAACACAACATTTAGTGTGTTTATCATAAATAGGGATGTCCCAATACAATATTAACATTGGAAATTGTTCCTATATTAGCCAAAAAACTGATATCAGATTATATTGGGCAGCATCTAAAATCTCCAATACTGGCATATTGATAGAAACTCACTGCTTCGGTTTAAAGTATCTGTAACCTACAGGTTAATATAACATGTGTGGCACATGGCCGGTCCTGGTGTTCTTTGGCAAATGCCAGGTGTCCTGCAGTGTTGGGCTGTGAGCACAACCCCCATCTGTGGACGTCGGGCCCTCATACCATCCTCATGGCATCCATTTCTAACCGTTTGTGCAGACACATGCACATTTTGTGGCCTGTTAGAGGAGGTTTTGCAGGGTTCTGGTAGTGCTCCTCCTGTTCCTCCTTGCACAAAGGTGGAGGTCCTGGTCTTGCTGCTGGGTTGTTGCCATCCTATGTACTCACCCACATCTCCCAGTGCACTGGCCTGTCTCCTGGTCACTCCTGTACATTGTGGTGACAGACACAGCAAACCTTGTTGCCACAGCTCGCATTGATGTGCCATCCTGGATACGTTGCGCTATCCGAGCCACATGTGTGGGTGGTGGAGCCCGTCTCGTGCTACCACAAATGTGAAAGGACCACCAACATTCAAAAATGACCAAAACATCCACCAGAAAGCATCGGTACTGAGAAGTGATCCTTATTGAGTTTGTCTTGATAATTGCTAATAATTTCCACCTCTTGTCTATTGCATTTGCACAACGGAATAGTTTTAGGTGACATTGTCTTGAGACGGCCTCAGACCAGCATCTGTGGAACGTTCTCTATAGTGCAGAAACCTGACGCAGTTGGATTTTTGGTTTTGTTTTTCAGAGATGAGGAGTCCATCATCCATTATTCTGCTGGGTGAAGAAAAAAAATCTTAGTTTGCCACAGAGGCAACTGCTCTCATTTGTTTGAAAGAGTTGGAACAATAATGGTGCCCTTACTGACACTGACCCGGTCCATACTCCAGGACCTGGAGGGCGTTGAACTGAGATTTTAGGTTACATGCTGCCTGAGTGTCTTCCAAACAAATACTGTAATATCCTCAAAACTGGTTACCTGTATGATGGGTACTAGCTATAAATCCTGCAAAACTGAACAGATGTTTTTAAGGCATTCACAAGAACTTGCCTCCGTTTGTCCAAACTGATCTTATGGATTGATACAAGCGGTATTTCTCCACAGATCCCTAACTCCCAGAGTGGGTTTCCGTTCATTAATCATAGTCCACGATCTACAGTAATCCTTGATTTTGAGTCCTGTAAAGAATTTTAGTAACAGTGGAGCTTTTACCTTTCCTCAATCATTTATCATGTGGAAGAAATAAAAAAAAGGATCACATCTCATTTTTGGCTCAAAACTATCTAGTAATCAACTCCTGGTGCTTTGGCTCAACTTTTGTTTTCTTCTAGAGATTACTTACCCCGACCCGGATATGAGCGGAGTGGCAGCAGGGGCCGAAGTCCAGGACAGAGCCGGGGACGAAGCAAAAGCCGCCACCGTGGACAGAGTCGTAGTCCAGATCAGAGCCACGGGAGGAGCAAGAGCCGAACCCGGGGTAAGAGCCGCAGTCCCAACCGAAGTCGGGCCAAGAGCCGCGGCAGGAGCAAGAGCCGAACCCGGGGTAAGAGCCGCAGTCCTGACCGAAGCCGGGCCAAGAGCCGCGGCAGGAGCAAGAGCCGACCCCGCAGCAAGTCTAGATCTAGGTCCAGGTCTGAATCCCGGAAAAGCAGAGGAAGGAGTCGCAGTCGGCGACATCGCACCAGTTCGAGTTCCAGCAGCTCAAGCTCCAGCATAGAGAAGACTGACCCAAACATTGGTAGAGACTTTAAAGAGCTGGAGATGGCGCGACGCAAGAAAGAGGTAGAGGAGCTTTTGGGTCAACCGACCAAATCCATCCTAAAGAAACACAACAGTTACGAAGACTCGCCGTCTGTTCGGGTAAGTTTAGCCTGGTATTAGTTAAAGTTACCATTTCATCATAGACTTCAGAGCCAGTGTCTCCGGAAAACAAAAGATTCAGCTGCACTGGCTCCAGTAGATGTGGTGGACATGTATCAAACGGTTTTTCTGTACCACAGAGCTCCGACTCGCCCGGGGATCTGGACCGTACCATGTCCCGCGTGGCTGATCAGCTGCTGCAGGCTGTTAAAATGAATGACCCACACGCTGTCGCTGCTGTGCTCTCAGAACTGCGGTCTGACCCGCAGATGTCGCAGCGGGCCAACCTCAACAATGAGATCAAAGAAATCCTGAATCTGCTGGGCGTGGAGGAGCCGTTGGGTGGAGTTTCACAGAGAGCTCTCGATGATATCGATGATGAAGAGAAGTTCTTATATGGAGAACTGGAGGAGCCCAAAATCTTGGAGGCACCAGAACCAGTCCGACACAGTCTTGATCTGTATGGCGACGTGACGGAGGACTCTCTGTACTCTGATCCCCCCTCACAGAGAGCCATGGTTGGTCAGGTGTACAGCTGCCCTCCAAGCATTTCCCCTCATAGCCAGGCCCCTCCCACTATGAGTGACATGAACAGATACAAAATTCAACCTAGCATAAGCCCAGAACAGAATGTCAGGATTCAGGTGTCGAACCCTGCCTATCCACCAGGAATGGAACCGTTGGACGAGAGCGAGCGGCAGGCTTTGGAGGAGTACGAGAAGATTCAGGACCTGCTGAAAACCATCGGGCTCGACCTGGGTGTCAGTGAGATCACCAAGATGGCTGCTAGGACCAAGGAGCGTCTTCATGGGAACAAGCAGCCTCCAAAGACACCCACACGGCGATGCCGTAACTCTTCCAGCAGTTCCAACGGCAGCGATCGTAGCCAAGGCCGAAGGAGGCGGAGCCAGAGTGGCAGTTCGAGTAGCAGAAGTCGCAGTCGTGAGCGAGGGACCAAACGGGGGGCCAGCTGGAGTAGTGAGGATCACGAGTCCAAGAAGAGCACGGCTCCTAAAACGGCCAAAGATCGGGAGGTCAAGGAAGCAAAGAGCCAGTGGAGTACCCCCATGGTCCCTCCAACATCTGACCCCGCCCCCATCCCAACTCACACTGGCTTGCCTATCCCTACCTACCCCCCCCCACCGCTTCCCAGCATGATGCCCCCTAACTACCCCCCTCCAGGGTACGGCCAGTATGGAAACTATTTGCCCTACATGCATCAGCAGTGGCCCCCCATGTACCCGCCCCCTAACATGGCCCTAGCAGCTCCGACCGCCACCGATGACCCCCCGCCACCTCTGACGTATAAAGCACCTTACAACAAACCAACCGCTGAGGTGGAGTCCAAAGGTGAGAAACCTAAACTCAGACTTGGCGTAGGTGTGCTGCGGTTCAGGTTCGTCAGCTATGTGTTTGGTCCCCAGGGGCTGTGAGAGCCAACTGTCAGGAAGAGCGGCGGCGGTGGAGTCAGGACCAGAACTTCTCTGAGGAACAGAACAAGGAGAGTGAGAAACTTAAGGTGACTCCTCTGCTCCACACAGCTCTCTGATATCCATGATCTTTGGGTTACATGGAACCGGTTCTGCTGACTGTGGGCTTCTGTCTACAGGTTCTCGAGGAGCGGGAGAAGCTGAGGGAGGAACGGGAGGTCAGAATGACGAAGAAAGAGTACCTGATAAAGGAGCTGGAGCGACTCAGGAAGCAGCAAGGTGAGTCTAAGGATTCTGCATGATTCTGTTCTGGCTCCTGAAGTCCAAACCAAGCCACCGACCAGGCGTCAAACCGTTTAACCAAAGATTTGGATTGGGGTCAATAAAGGGTCAGCTGAGTCCAGCTGAAGGAGTTGTTGCTACACTTCTCCCCACAGGTGACATTGGGAATTACATCCCAGTTCTCAGTCTGAGCTCCATCTGGACTCGTGTGAAATGCTTTCAACATGTTTCTCGTTTTCAGGTGAGCTGCTGAGGAAGAAGCGCCGCGAAAAAGACGGCCATAAGGACCCGCTCCTGCAGGAGATAACCCGCCTACAGGAGGAGGTGATGGTGAAGATCTCCAACCTCCGCAAGGAGCACGAGGCTGCTGAGAAGAAACGCAGCGAGATCGAGAAGATAGCGCTCATCCTTGGCTTGAGCCCTTCAGACCGGCCCGTCAGGACCAGCAAGCAACCCAAAAACCCGGGGCAGGCGGCATTGCCCCCACAAATGGAAAAACCCGAGCCAGAGAGGAACCGTGAGGAGCGACCAGCTGCCAGCAGCTCTGCGGTAAAGGTATAGCTCTACGGGGGGATTCATGGTCAGAGAGCATAGCTAGGGCCCGCTAATAAGGTTCTACTAGAACCTCTGTGTCATTTAGCCAGCTACTTTCAATGCAAGCCATGTGATCTAAGGTGAAAGATCACATCAGACTGTAAGAAACCCAGTTTCAGTTTTTCCTTTCCTATTGAGTTCATTATCTGATGGTTCTGAAGTCTTACCCAGATTTTTACCAAGACAAAGCCCTAAAGGAATGTTCACACTTTTCACAAGAGTCCAAAAACATACACTGGGGGGGGCCGGCTGATGTACATGTTTTATTGATGACCTCTCAGCTCATGTTTGGACACATTTTACCAGACTCGCTGTTTAATGATGGTGAACAGTTTGTGCGGCTCCTCTCTGTCCACCTCTGCTGCGCTGCGAACTTCTCCGTCCTCCTAATTCAGACCGAGTCCGCTCCGCTCTGCTGCGCTGCGAAGCCCACAGGAGCTCCAATGAGCACAGATCACATTAACACCTGAGGAACAGACGTCAGATAACGGCTCCTCGCGTAGATTTTAAGCTTAAAACTTCTTTGCTTTTTATTTTTTCACGTCCAGATATTCTCAGGAGTTAAATTCTGCAATGGGTGAGTACACTGAGGCAGAGACGCTGTATTTGTTGCTTATATTTGTGTATTTAATGTTCCATGGTTAGGTTTTGATTGCCAACGTTAATACATGCAGCCTACTAATGTTCAGTTAATAATATACATGTGTATAAATGTATTTTTATAGTGTTAATATAACAAGGTTTTAAACGGATATATCTGTCTAGTCAACCGTCAGGATGCTATGATTGCTCGGTTTCCTGTCGCACTGATTTGATCTCTGATTATTTACTGCGGTGAGCCGAACACACAGCTTTGAGTGGGATTCTGTCGGCCTGCGTCGGCTTTCCATGGAGCCATGTTTGCTGCGCACAGCTGAGTTAGATGGAGGTTAATATCCAGCAGCAGGTTCAGCTTAGACAAACAGGGAGAACAGAAACAGTGTTTTGTTGACCTATTTAAGGTTGAAAACTGTGAACAACCTCTAACTAGGTTATTGCTTCAAGTCTTGACTAGTTTATTACCTAAAGTTTTAACTAGTTTGTTAATGTTTCTTTCACATCTTAAAGAGCTCGTAACCTGACGGCGTATAAAGGCTCGCTTGCTGTTTTTACACGGCTAATGTCTTAACGAGTTTGTATCCATTACCTCGTTACCTGAGCTTCTTACCGATTTCTTCAAAAGCCTGTTTTTGACTTCCTAACTAGTTCCTTTCCTGATTTTTAACTAGACATCTTAACATTTGAATCTCCCTCGTGACCTGGCATTTTAACGAGCTCTAACTTTTCTTTAACAGATGTCTTGATTAGTTTATTACCTGATGTCTTGATGGTTAAACCTCATTTCCCCGATGTCTGAACGAGTTCATTTCATGACGTCTGCAGCATTTTAAAGAGCCCAATACCTTAAGCAGTTTCTTAGCTAAGCTTATAAAGTGTTTACTTGATGTTAACTACCTGACATCATTACAAGTTTATTCGCTACCTGTTGTCTTAAAGAGCTAATTACCAGATGTTATAACAAGGCTGCTAATAAGATGCCTTCACCTCCATCATGTTAATGACTTGTTAGCGGGGAGGTTCTAGTGCTGATTGTGTGTTGGGTGAACTTGTGGTGTAGAAGTAGTGCTGTATGACGTCCCTCGTTAGTCACCGGTTACTTCCCAGAACATCTGGAGCAACCTTCATCAGGTTTACTGGTCTTCATCAGTTTATCAGAGTCTGGGGGTTTATTTCCCAACTTCATCAGGTTTCCTAACGAGTTTATTACTTTATTTACCAACATATTTAGGCTGGAGAGACACGAGCTCATCCTGCCTCCAAGCTGCAATTTATCTGAAAGCTTAAAACTATGATTCAGATTTTTAGGCCCAGTCAAACCCGGACATCTGACGAGGATTCTTGTGCACTTGGAACCAGAACCCCAGAAATGGACCTGCCCACTGCAGCCGATTCTTTTAAATATTCAAACTAAAGAAAAGTCTTCAGCTGTGTTAGTGAAAGCATCACAGCAGCATAAGTTGGGTTGGCTTCAAGTCCTCCAGTTATACTGAACCTTTTTATACTGTCAGTAGTTCTGAGGGTTCAGGTTCCTGCAGATGGCGCCGAAACATGGAGGCCAAGTTGTTAAAGCGTAACCCCCTTTATGATGCTGCGCTGTGGTGAAGTTTCGCCTCTATGTTACGACCTCATCTTTATGCGTCCTCTTGCATGGATTTAATACTGCGCCTGCCATGGCTCTGATGTGGCCTCAGATTCTGACCGCGGTGACGGCTTTCGCTCCGCCCCTGGAGGAAGTGTGTCATATTTAGTTTGGGTTGCAGAACAAGCATAGATATTGCTTTTATTCAGGGACAAAGTGATTTGGTTTTATTATATCTTAATGTGTCTTCATGCGTCCGGATTTTGCAAATACTGCAGGAACTGCGTTCATTTACTCATAATTCGTTTTCGCTTCAGGACGCACATCAGTCCTGATTTTTACTTCAGATAATCTTATTTCGTCTTCCGTTGGGATTCGTGTTGATTTGGGTTTTATTGTGGACGGGTGTTTTCATCCTGTCCCGTCTTCATTAAGGGTCGCGCGTTGATCTCTGCCGGTATTTCAGTCAGTTATTACGTCTTTTTTATCGTCGTTTCCGGACGCCCGTAGAGTTCGTCTTCTTTGCGGGATGAATGTTTGTTGAATTTTTGCCTCTGAGTCTCGCTGGGCCTCTAGGTAAGTGAGGTAAGTCTTCTCTCTTTAGTTTTTCAACTCTTTTTGAAGCTGCTGTTGCTGTCCTGACTTTCTGTCTCCTCCCACTGTTTCTGAGTCTCCTCCATCTTTTGTTTCTTAGCCAGTTGCAGTGTCAAAGAGCTCCCAGGAAGAACTGCCCTCCACTGCAGCTAATCCGGCTCCGCCCCCTGACCCGTTTGAGTACTACGATGCTGGGAACCACTGGTGTAAAAACTGTAACATCACCTCTGGTTCCATGTTTGACTTTTTCACACACTTGCACAGCAAAGTGCACCGGAAGGTTTGCTTTTTTCAGATGTTTCACGGTTTTAGCGCCGTTTGTGTTTGATCCCATACGATTTACCATCATTCTTCTTCTCACAGACTTTGAATCCGTATGACCGGCCCTGGGCCTCCAGGAACACCAGCATCGCTAAGATCACCCCAGGAGAGCTCAAGCAGACCAAGCCGGCCAAAGGTACTGCTACCATGTTGTCACTCGAGCAGCTAAAGCCGTCATAGCCGTTGATGATAAGGATGTGGTCTCTGAGCCACTGAATGTTTTTAGCCATCTTCTGCTTCCAGGTGGAACTCAGAGTGGACCTTTGTGTTGGAGAAGGAACCTCTGCTTACACCTTCTGATGACTTTTACTTTGTTTTCCATCAGTTATTACTCTGAGATAATAATACTCCATCATTCTTTCTATAAACACCCTGGAGGGAAATGTTTTCTCCTCTCCTGACAGGTTCTGATTAACCTTGAGATGTCCGCCAGGTAAACATGTTTGGCAGCTTTTGGGTCACCTTCCAGTAGTTTAAGCCGTGCCAAACATGTGTTTGAGTGCAGGGTCGGAGTTCCTGGTTCCGGTCAGAGGGTTTTTCTGCATCCTGTGTCAGGAGTTTTATGGAGACGCCATCTGTGCAGAGGAACACGTGATCACACACCGTCACAATGAGAAATACAAGGTATGTGTCTGCTGGTGCTTTACCTCCAATCACAGAAGCAACCAGAACCGGCCCTTTCGTGTTCTGTGGTGTTCAGCAGCTGGACCCCGAGTCTTGGCATTAATCACAGGTTGTTAGGATGGATCGTTAACCCTCAGTATTTCTTAGAAGAACTCCAGTTCATGATGCAGGACTCTGTGAAATGTCCCTCAGCTGCCACTAGATCCACTAGTCGAAACATTTTATTGATCTTGTTTGTCCAACAAATCATCAACATTTCCTCTAGAATTCATCTCGACAATCAAAACCAACACGTCTCGTCATTGTTTTTTTGGTCATCTGAGACCCACGTTTATTCTGTCAACATATCATTGTGTCATGAGAGAAAACGTCATGTAAATGTTTTCATCATCGTCATAGTTGACAATAATCAACAGTGGCTAGAGAGGAGCTGTTTAAGGTCACTGTCTAGAAACTATGACCATGGGTCCCGAGCAGCACAGCGAGCACTGTGGGACTAGAAAGCGATTCTTTGTTTCCTTCTACCTTCAACTGTTGTTTAGTTAATTAAAATAACATTATTGTAAAAACCTAAAGTCACGAGGATTTGCTTGTGTTGCTTCCTTTACCAGAAACAAATGTTGGAGAATCCGCTGTATGAACAGAGGAGGAACCTGGACCGACAGGCGGGCCTAGGTTTGGAGGCGAGTGGAAAGAAACGAAAACACGATGATGATGATGATGATAGAGGCAGCAAAGACAGAGAGGAGAAGACTAAAACCAAAAAGGATAAAAAGGACAAGAAGAATGAAGTAGACACAGCTGAAAACTGTGATGAAAAGACTCAAGTGAAAAAAGAGGAAGAGGAGCATAGTGGCAAGGCCAGCAGAAAGAGCCTGGAGGAAGGCAAGTCTTATTCTAGCAAGAAAGATGAGGATGAAAAGTATAAATGTAGCAAAAAGGACGATAAATACCACTACAGCGGAGAGGATGAGGACAGAAACAGCCGGTACAGAAGCAGTGGTCGAGATCCGGAGTATCGCCATCATTATCGCAGGGATGAGGACAAACGATATGACGATCATACAAAGTCTGGCACTAAAGATATTGGGGACAAATACAAGCATGATAAATGTCTGGATGCCAGATCTAAATCTGACAGAGAGCGAGATGCAGGAAAATCTAAAGCTGAAAGGGAATCTGCCAAATTACTCGGGAAACCAGATGTCAGAAAGCCTGAACCGCCATCAAAACCTCATGAGCTGCCCAAAATCTTCTGTGGACCCAGTCCTGCCATGAGGGCAAAGCTCCGCAAGCAGGCTTTGGAAGCTGGCAAAGCTCAGGCCTCCACTAGCACAGGAACTTCATTTGGGAAGTTCGCATGGAAAAAGAAAGAGAACCAGCTTGCGAAGGAAGCTCAGCGAGTTGCAGCAGAGTTCATCAAAGACGATGAAATGGCGGCCAAGGAGCAGTCAGGTGAGGACGAGGATTCTCTTTCAAAGTCCATGGCTGTTGCTAAAGAGATTGCTGAGAAGCTGGCAGGTGAGCCACTAAAACATCCACCTTTCTACCAGCCTGGTCGAGGACAAATCCGGCCAAATCTCCGTGCGCCTGTCGCACAGCAGAGGAGAGCTGCCTTGACAGGAAAACCTGCGTCACTTAATACATTCCTAAACATGAGACCCCAGGGCACAGATGGAAGTTCACCAGGTTCTATTCCTAGGGCCCCATTAAGGCCACCGAATCCCCAGATGGCCCAAAGCATACCTAGACCTCCAGTCAACATACCTGGACCATTTCAACCAATACCTGCACCAGTAGCAACAAAACCAGAGCCATTTGGTCCTAAACTACCACCTTCAATGTCAAAATCAGAACCATGTCAAGATACTTCATCAGGTTCTAAATCTGATTCAGCTGCACCGTCTGAGGCAAAACAAAATCCTGTATTTCTCAAACCTTCTCCACTCCAATTCCCACCTGATCCAGTTCAGAGTAAACCTTTAACAATTTTTCCTGTCCCATTAAGAAAAGAATCTCCAGACACTAAATCTGTCCCATCAGAAGTTAAAGCTTCAGCTTCTCAGGCTCCTAAAGTTCCAGGGACTTCACCGAAAGCTTCACAACCAGCAATGATGATCATGTCTGATGTGGCAGCTCCTGGTGTTCCAGAAAGTGAGCAGACTCGCACTGTGTTTGTCAAGCCTCCTCCTTTCAAGAGTCTACCTGAGGTACCTCAGAAGTCCGAAAAACTCAAGAGTAACCTTGCTGCTGCCAGGGCACAGGACTTATTTGACATCTTTTATCGCAGCATCGGTCAGCCAGGGCCTTCCTCTTTCTCCAAATCAGAAACCGACATCAAAGCTAGTAAAAGTTCTTCTTCCGCCCCGCAGAATAAGACTCAAGCACAGCCACAAAGTAAACCCAAATCCCAGCCTCAGATCCAACCACCAAATCAAACTCAATTCCAAAACCAACCACAGCTCCACCAGCAGCTTGGTTCCCAACTGCAGACAGAACAAATACCACTGGATAAAACTGAAGTTCAACCACAAACCCCGCTGCAATCCCAAGATAAACCCGAAGTCCAGCCCCTGGAACAGCAGACACACTCACAACCCCCAGACAATGCTGAATCTCAACAAGATAAACCTGCATCCCAACCCACAAAACACCTTCAGAATGATAGTGAACAACAAATTCAGCTGCAAGTCCGAGATAAAGCAGAACCCCAACCCCAGGATAGAACTCAATCACAACCCCTGGATAAAGCAGGCCTCCCTAACCCTCCGCATCAGCTACAACCTGAGGATGAAAATAGACCCCAGCAGGAGCCTCATCTGAAACCTAAATCACAACACCAGGAACATCCCCTGACTGAAAAGGACCCCTCAGATAAACCTCTGGACCAATCGACACATCAACCAGTGCTCCAGGAGCAGGATCCATCTCTCCTCCACACTCGATCTCTATTTACAATCCAGAACCAGTCAAATGAAAGCTTTCAAAGCCCACAAACTGATGCTGACATTCAAATCACATCAGTTTGGTCTCTTCAGTCTCCCTCAGTTCTGACAGCCAAGGCGGATTCTCCCAAAACATCTTTTCCAGTGCTTCAATCGGAACATCCAGCTCACACTGGGGTACTGTCCCAAAGGGAGCCCACTGATGCTGAGCCCGAATCCCTAATCCCTCCACAGACTAGTGTTGCCAAACAGGAGGCAGTTACTGAAGTCCTGTCCACACAACCTCTTCCTATCAAAGAACAGACTCAGTCCAAACCTCAGAAAGACCAGGATGGAGATTCACATCAAGAGGTGACTCCAGAAGCACTGCCTAAACCCAAACCTAGTCCAAGAACCAGAGGCAAGAAGACCCCTCCTGCTAATCCACCTGTTCGTCAGACTCGCTCCCAAACAAGATACCAGACCCGCCAGCAGCAGCAGAGTCAACCAGAACCCAGACAGGAACCCACTGCAGGAAACCAAGGCTCCTTAGAGTTAGGCACTGAAGGTCTGGCGTGTTTTGATCCGCAGCAGGAGGCTGACACGGTTAAAGAGACGGATCCTTCAGGGGCGGAGGTCACCCCAGAATCGCTGGGTCTCCCTTCAGACATGACCTCCCTCGACTTTGACTACACTTTTAACTTTGAGTAGTGGAACTCAAAGGTCTGGCTGTGGTTTATTTACAGGATAAACTGTTGATGAATCAGTTTATTTGGGAGGGGATCCCAGGGAATAGAACCACACGGTTTAAAGACCAGGTTAATGTAAATATATCAGGCTCATATTGCCTTTCTGAAGTAGGGCAGCTTTAAAGACAAGAGACCTTATTATGTCCCAAAATGTTCTCACCGCTAACATCCTGGGTCCTTGGTCTGACTCATTTGAGATCTAAAGGCTCTAGATGTATTTATGACTCCCATTTTCCAACAGAAACAAATGTTTATTTCCTAAAAGGTCTTATTTTGCTTACTGAAGGTTTCTGCTCTTTGGATTTAAAATCAATTTCATTGTTGGAGAGACTAGCGGTTCCTCTGTGCTTGTAAAAGATTTTAGCTGTAATTCAGCAGAATTTTAATAAATATTGTCAGAAAACTCTGAAGTCTTTCATGTCCTGTTTGAACCAGTAAAAGGGAAGTTCTTAAGGCAACTGACAACAGGTCGGTCCATATATGAAGGTCAAGCAGATCTGGTACCACTGGGACCCTCTTGGTAGTAGATGTTGGGTTGATGCAGCTCTGTGGTACGTTGGATGGCTCAACGCGGATTCTGCTCAGTGTTGAAAGCTGTCCACCCATTGCTGCGGCTGCTGATCTGAATCTAACCACAGCTTCACTTTGAACTGACCCTGCTAAACCAAGGCTGTTTAAATGGTGGATCATTTAAATTTTGAAAGTAGGACCACAAACATTATTGCTCTAAGCCAGATTTGAACTTGATTTATGCCTGAAGAGTCTGTATGGCCAAATTCATTTTAGCTTGCATTGCCCGTCCCTTGGCGTCCAGATTTCTACACCAAGCACCTGGGAAAATGTGTAGCTTCACAGACGGCTCCGCGTGGGAAAACGTGTTGGAGGAGCAACAGCTCCTACCAGCGAGTGTTCACAAATGTAAAAATCTAAAGACATGCCTTGATTTTGCCTATAAATATCAATATGTTCAGGATATTGTGAAAATCTCTTAAGAAGAAATTAGTGTCACTGTTGAATAACAAGAGGAGGCTCTAAAAAGGTGGAGACAGCTGTTTGTTTTCTACTTCATGTGTGGAGTAAGAGAGCAACACAATGAACAGGTAGAAATGAAAACCACTGGTTTCTAGAAGAGATTCCGGAAGGACTTAGCACATTTTTCATACCAAAGTTACTTTACTTTGAATAAAGCTGCATTTGTTATTGATGAGCAGAAAAATGTAGCATCTTATTACGAAAATAGGTTTTATTTAGTACTTTGAAATGTCTGACGCCACTTTCCAGGCTGTGGTCTGTCTCTTGGTGCCCCCTGCTGGTTAGTAGAAAGAATGCAGGACCCATCTTAATCCCCAGGATCATCGGTGATGAACAAGCAGATGTTTTACTCCTTTGTTGGATTGATGATTCCCACTGAAGTCAGAACCCGAGTGGTGCTGCTGAGGCTGTCCAGCTGCTCACCTGAACGCCCCTCTCTACAGGTGGAGCGGGAGTCTGGTCCACATTGCCGGCATAAAGTTGTTCCTGCTGCATGTTGGACTCCATCGGGGCTGCCCTCTGGTACCGGTCCTGTTCAGAACCTTTATGGACAGGATTTCTAGGACCAGAGGGGGTCTGGTTTGGGGAGCAGTGGATCCCATCCCTGCTCTTTGCAGATAACGTGGTCCTGCTGGTTCCCTCCTGCAGAGACCTACAGCAGCACTGAGGCGGTTCACAGCTGAGGGAAGACTCAGGTCCGAGGCCATGGTTCTGGTTCTGAATAAGGTGTTTGTCCCTCCAGGTTGGAGCAGAGTTCCTGCCTCCAGTGGTTCCTGTTGATCAGTGGGGGGGCGGTGCTGCTGCGGCTATAATCCAGACGCTCCTCTGTTCTGGTTCAGAGGAGAGAAAAGACTAGGCTCTGATTAATGGTCGGTCTACGTTCTACCCTCACCTAGGGTCATTCATCTGGATCAGAACCAGAACCTGGATCCAAGCCTGCTCTGCAGGGAGGCTGGGCTCTGCCTTAGAGAGAGGCTCAGTCATCAGAGGAGAGCTGCTGCTCCTCCACATCCAGAGGAGTCAAAGAGGAGGAGCAGAACTCATGAGATGTACCTCCTGGACGCCCCCTTTTTATCCTTACTTTTATCATTTTATCCTTAACAATTTCAATTATTTAGACTGCTCTATAGTTCGGTTCGGAACCCACGTTCCTCAGGTTCTGGTTTTGTGGTCTGGTTCTGATACGGTAGGGCTCGGTTTCCTCAGGTAGGAGGTGAACCGTGTTGCTGGGTAGAGCCCAGACCTGCACTGCCCCCCCGCCGCAGCCTTAAATTCGCTCTAATCCAATGGGGAAAATCCCTGCATGCGTCGCTAGGTAGACTGCCGCACCCGGAGCCAATGAGATTGCCCGTCTTGAGGAGCGAGCGCAGGAGCCGAAGCTGACCGAGGGACAGCATATAATTCCCGGGGAGGAGGATCTTTGAGTCTGCGTGGGAAAGGTCAGCGCCGCGAACAAGATGCCGAACAAACCGAAGAAGGAGAAGGTGAGTGTGGGGCAGCGGGGCTGGAACGCGGAGCCTGTTCACCCAGAGCACGCAGAAACAGCGGCGTTGAGGGCGGTTCTGATTTAATGGAGCTAACTGCTAAAGGCCCGTTAGCATGAAATAGTCCTGAAGTGAGCTTCTGATTGGTAGAAGGTTGTTCCTTGGAGTTCAACATAAAACAGATGATTTAACAGAAATTACAGCATTTATGAAACTTTTATACTGATCACAGACACTTTGATTTATTGTTTGTATACTTCGTTAGCCGAGTGGTTTCATTAAGGTTTCCATTTATATTATAAACAGTCTTTCTTACTGTTATTTTTGCACTTCCTTTAGTTTTTAAGGACTCAGTTTAACGGATTTTCTTCCAACTATTAACAAGACCCAATAAGAAAACATGTAAACTGCAGCAGTTTGGGCTGCTTTACGGCCCTGGGAATCAGAAGCTAACTTCAGGAGAGCTAACGGTGTCTACAGACGAGCCTCACCAGTAGAACCGCTCAGTCTCGGCGGTTCTGGTACATCACGGCCGGTAACGTGTGGCTGTGTCCTGGCTGAGGGCGAGCCCCGGGGTTCGGCCGCTAACTGTCCCCGGTCCGGTAACTCATCTGAACGGTTCCGAGGCGGCGTTTCTCCGCTCATTGGTTCTAGTGTGAAAACATGGATCAGGTTCCAGTTTGGTCAGTGAGGGGACACGAAGGAGCAGAGAAGAGCTGATGGTTCTGACCCATGGACCCTTTGGACTGGCTGACTCAGAGCGGACCGGAGCCGAGTTCCGACAGGGGAACCAGGTTCTGTGTCATCCCAGGATGCTGATGGGAGAGAGGCGAGCCGTGTTCCGACCTGATGTGTGCGGCGGGTCGTCGCTCCATCTCCTGATCTGGGCCCTCAGGTTCTGGTTGGAGAACCTCCTGGTGGTGTGAATGCTGCTATGATAGCAGAACTGGGTTCTCTCTGGTTCTGAATGTTCTGCTGGAACCGGGCCATCAAACGGTAGAGAAGGTTCCGTGAGGTTCTGACAGCTGATTCCTGATCCAGAACCCTGTGAAGGATCAGAGGTCCGATCCCTCCAGATTCCTGTCACTGTGGAACTGCTTCAGCTCCTCTTATTTTGAAAAGTTATTCCACAGGAAGTGGAGCTTCTGCAGGATGATGGATGTCAGACTTGGTTTGGGTTTAAACCATTTGGAATGTTGCAGTTCTGGTTCTGATCCAGAACCCTTTTCAAACAGACTGAAGGCATCATTTTGATTCTGCTTCTTTCTGACTTTTATAGGAATCCAGCAAATCTTCCAAAAGCAGCACGAAGAACAGCAGCAGCGGGAAGGATGCTGCTCCAGAGAGCTCCGAGGAGGTGGGTCGCACCAGAACACCACTGGTTCTGGTCCACAGGTTGCTCCAGATGTTTGTTCATATTCAGTTTGTTCTCATTCATGTTTACGATGCTGACTCGTGCTTGGTCCTGATGTTTATACATGTTCCATCTTTCCGTTCATAGCTGAAGGTTTGTTCTCCACAGAACGGGTTCCTCCTGGGGAACCACTGGCAGCAGAACCGGACTCTGCTCCTCCACCAGGACGTAGAACATGGATCATCTCTGCAGGTTGTCATTAATGAATCCGTGTCTGCAGGTCCAGCAGCAGAGCGGCAGCAAGCGGCCCAGTAACAGCACCCCTCCCCCCACCCAGCTCAACAAGATCAAGTACTCTGGAGGTCCTCAGCTGGTGAAGAAGGAACGTCGCCAGAGTTCCTCACGCTTCAGTCTGACCAGGAACAGAGAGCTGCAGAAACTTCCTGCTCTCAAAGGTGATTCAACCCTCAACAACCTCAAGCTGAGCTGAACTGAGCGTCTGGTTGTTTCTGGTGGAACACGTGGGATGCCTAGCCTAGCCTAGCCTAGCCTAGCGGGCGCCGCGGTCTGTAGACCGTGGGACGTCGTTCCAGAACAGAGATTCTTCTTCTTATCACGCACAGTCCAGCTGTGTACCAACATGGCGGCCTGAAGCAGGCCACTAACTGGAGCTTCCTCCTCAGATGCCCCGCCCCTGGAGCGTGAGGAGCTGTTCGTGCAGAAGCTGCGTCAGTGCTGCGTGCTGTTCGACTTCATCGCCGACCCGCTCAGCGACCTCAAATACAAGGAGGTGAAGAGGGCGGGGCTTAACGAGATGGTGGAGTACATCACACACAACAGTGAGGTGGTGACGGAGTGCATCTACCCGGAGGCTGTCGTCATGGTGAGAGATTCCACCATCCTGAACAAGCATCTGATAGATTAGCAGCTCTATGGTTGAAAAGCATCAATATCAGATTAATCAGATATGGAAATGAGTGAGCTCAGGGATTGAACTTTGACCTCTGGTCCAGGCTGCTCCATCAGCTCCTCTCTGTAGCTCCCAGATCATTCTAGACCGGACCGGCTGCTCCATCCTCAGCCGACCGCTTCAGGCTTTAGCTCCTCTCTGATCCAGAGGTCTGGGGACGAGGTCCACCCTGTGCTTAGATCCGTTCTGTGTCGCTGCAGTTCTCCATAAACGTGTTCCGGACTCTTCCTCCATCCTCGAACCCAACCGGAGCAGAATTTGACCCGGAAGAAGACGAGCCAACGCTGGAGGCCGCCTGGCCTCACCTGCAGGTACGAGGAGGTCTGGGTGAACAGAACCATAATCAGAACCGCGTCTGATTTGATTTGTGTCTTTACAGCTGGTGTACGAGTTTTTCCTTCGCTTCCTGGAGTCTCCAGACTTCCAACCTAATATTGCCAAGAAATACATCGACCAGAAGTTTGTTTTGTCGGTAAGACGCCACATGGGAGACAGTCCAGGTGAGCCAGGTGAGAAGCTGACCGTCTGTTACCTGCCTTCCAGCTGCTGGAGCTGTTCGACAGCGAGGACCCCAGAGAGAGGGACTTCCTGAAGACCATCCTCCACCGCATCTACGGGAAGTTCCTGGGCCTGCGGGCCTACATCCGCCGGCAGATCAACAACATCTTCTACAGGTGAGCGACGTCCTGATTCTGCAGGGGAGCCCAGTGCTCCCAGTTACTGTGTCTGACGCTGTGCTCCTTCTGCAGGTTTATCTACGAGACGGAGCATCACAACGGCATCGCAGAGCTGCTGGAGATCCTCGGCAGGTAGGACCTCTGATGTCCAGACTGCCACGTCTCTGATGGGAACACGGCCCGTCTGACGCCGCGCGTCTCTGTCTCCTGCTGCAGCATCATTAACGGCTTCGCTCTGCCTCTCAAAGAAGAACACAAGATGTTTCTGATCCGGGTTCTGCTGCCGCTTCATAAAGTCAAGTCTCTGAGCGTGTACCACCCTCAGGTCAGTGAGCCTCCTCTGCTGTGAGCCCGTTGTTCTGCTCTAACTGACTCTGGGTCTGTTCCTCAGCTGGCCTACTGCGTGGTCCAGTTCCTAGAGAAGGACAGCAGTCTGACGGAGCCGGTTAGTATCCCGCCTCAGGGACCCAGAGGTCCTCAGCTCGGGTGTTTCCGTGCACTGACCTCTGACCTCTGCAGGTGATTATGGGTCTGCTGAAGTTCTGGCCCAAGACCCACAGTCCGAAGGAGGTGATGTTCCTGAATGAGCTGGAGGAGATTCTGGACGTCGTTGAGCCGTCTGAGTTCGTGAAGGTCCAGGAGCCTCTCTTCAGACAGCTGGCCAAGTGTGTGTCCAGCCCACACTTCCAGGTACCAGAACCGGAGCTGTTCCTGACGGTGGGTTCTGGGTGTGATGCTGATGCAGGTTCTGCTGTGGTTCCAGGTGGCTGAGAGAGCACTGTACTACTGGAACAACGAGTACATCATGAGTCTGATCAGTGACAACGCTGCCAAGATCCTCCCCATCATGTTCCCCGCCCTCTACAAGAACTCCAAGAGCCACTGGAACAAGTAAACACCTGGAGAACCTCCTCTGGAACCAGCTGGTCCACACCTCAGTTCTGCTTTTCTTCCTAAATCCAGACCTTCTGTTAGAGACATCTGGGTCAGCAGGAGCTCTGTCCAAAGTGTAAAGAACTGAGGACAGAATCAGAACAGCTGGATTCCAAACAGAACCTTTAGCAGCTGCTCCCTCAGGATCCGTGGCCCGTTCTGACAGCAGCAGCTAGTTCTAACTGAGTCTTCCTCCTCCTCCTCAGGACCATCCACGGGCTGATCTACAACGCTCTGAAGCTTTTCATGGAGATGAACCAGAAGCTTTTTGATGACTGCACCCAGCAGTACAAGGCTGAGAAACAGAAGTAGGTTCTAGAGAGCAGAGCTGCTGGTTCTGACCCGTTTACCTGACTGACCTGGTTCTGCTTCTGATGCAGAGAGAAATACAAGGTGAAGGAACGAGAGGAAGTCTGGCTGAAGATCGAAGAGCTGGCCCAACTGAACCCACAGGTGGATGTCTGAGCAGAACCAGATGGATGATGGATGGGTGGATGTTGGATGGATGGATGGATGTTGGATGGATGATGGTTGGATGGATGGATGTTGGATGGATGGATGATGGGTGGATGATGGATGG
>JAUZNJ010050690.1:0-30566 GCA_034780135.1 Jordanella pulchra | reverse complement strand
TTCTTTTTATATATGTATTTGTGTATTTCCTGCTTTGTGGTGGTCTATAACAGAGATTGTAGCTAAAGAACTTAAAATGTTGGCGTTTTGACATGACCTAATATGACTACTTTGAGGTAGATAGACACTTTTACAGGAACTTTATTATTTTAGATATGCTTCTCTGAGTCAATGTACTACATGTGCGTATTTGCCTGTCTGGCCACTGATGTAGAATTTCTGTCATGCTCCTCCGACAAGTTTCAAGGCTGCACCTCTGATGTGTTCTGGAAAGACTACAGACAGAAGGTGGGGCTTTTAAAGCCACCCTGTCAGTCAGCACTCCACTGAGCTTCACATCACGACAGCCCTGTTGCCCCGATTCCAAGGCAGCCACATGCCAATCAGGGCTGAGGGTGGAAAATATCGCATTACTGTCTGATGACAAATGATAATTTTTTTAATAATCTTTTAAAATGGGAGACAGAGCACCTGTCCAACATGGTTTTTGGTGGAGAAAAAAAGGGGCATTTACTCACACAACCTCGTTCAACTTGGCAGGAACAAACTGTTTCTCTGTGGATAGACGAGAAAATGTATTGTATGGAGAAAAATGCTGAAGTGACTAAGATTTGATATAGCATTTAGTTTCCCTTGCCTTGAGGTGTGGTTTGGATGTAGAATGCCAAAATTAGGACATAATGAGTAACAGCTTGTCTATCAGACATAACAAATTTACTGCCTACCTGGGAAGCGTTGGGTGTTGTTCTTTTTTCCTACTACTCAGGAACAGGGTTTCAAAGACCCACTGTGCTGAAATACAGTTTGTCTTTCTGTATCCCTGCTCCCAGCTCAGGTACCCCCCCCCCACACACACACACACACACACACACACACACACAAACACACACACCCGCCACACCCCCGCCCTGCACCCACCCCTCCTGTAAAACCAGCATAGACTTCTCTGTACCTGTGCTTTGTTTGGCACTGCTGTTTGAATTCCGTGACTGTTCAAGCAAAGATTGTGGATTGGAATGAAGTTGGGTTTGAAGAACTCTCCCTTTGTTGCCTACATCCTGTGTTTGACCCGCAGATAATCACAACCCTCCTCCACCCACCTCTAGACAGGGGTACCTGCGGTGGGAACGGACAAGGAAGTTGCTGGGGGTCATAGACCAGGGGTGGGAGGGGGTAGGATGACAGCCTCTGCCGGTAGAGTGGCAGAATCGAGAACTTGCGAACCATGGATGAGTCTTTTTCACATGCCATTATGTAGCCTGTTGTGTCACAGGGAATTTAGCCATGAATGCTGTTGTTCCTCTTGATGCTTTGACCACCCATCTCCACCCCATCAGAGCTGAAGCTTACTTGAAAGAGATGACAGAAGAAAAGAGGGGAGGGCTTGTATCCAAATTGTCGACACCATTCTATGTCAGTGAAGTAGGCCTTTAGAAAGGTAAAACAGCTTTAAAGCAAAATCAACATGGTTTTCCTTGTATGTATTTTGGCGAAGTTATCCTGTCTTTTTTTTTTTCTCCTCAATGCCTTTGACTGTTCCAGTCACCACTCTGAGCTCTTTCGAGAGCTACAGGAAGACTCAGGCCGTCATCACTGATTGCTTAGTGACAGATGCTCAGGGAACAAAGAGGGCTTTGATAACCTCCTGCTCTGTGAAAGGTTTTCAGCACTCCAATGGAAAGGCAGAGATAGAAAAAGAAGACAGTGAACAATAGAGAGATGGAGCCATCCTGAGGATGAAGCATCCTGTCCTGGGTTTTTATGGGACTTTTTGGGGGGTTTTCATTTTGCTTTTCCATTCTTTAAAACCGTCTGAAATTGATAACGAAGATGGATAAAATGTAACAATGTTGCTGATGTAATAAACAAAGCTACACTGTGTTTTGATAGACCAGTAGCAGTACCTTCTGATGGAGGGTCTTCACTCTTTGGTACAGTAGGAACATCTGGTGTGAGTTAGTGGTGATTGTAGGTTTTAGAGCAACCCCTATTTGCTTGGTGAGGGGAGAGAAAAAAGGACTTCCATGGAATAGCAATGTTCAAAAGTTTCTAAGAATTTCAAAGATTCTCCCCATGTGCCACCACTGCAAAACCTTACATGCTGCTGGCAAATGTTTTCTACTGTCACACCCTCTGAATCAATGTGCATCTAAAAATCCTCTTCTTACAGCAATAAATTAGTTTTCAGCCTAACTGGAAAGCCTTATCAGTAAATGTGCTTATGAACAAGTGGCGTCAACCTCTGCTAACATTAATTGCTGGTGTGGATGCTGTTATCAAAAGAGGAATTTTCTGTGTTATCTTTTTACGAGATTTTATAAAAGTCCAGCTAGGCTCATCTCCATGGTTCATGCAGTCAGCTAGAGTGAGATTTTGGGACATACTAGAAACAAGGAATGGCTCTTTTTGAGCTTTCAAACCATTTCAAAGAACATTCTCTATTTAGAAATGTGCAGCCCTTTTGGTAATCTGATATTTATGTTAATTTTCTTCATTCTCCAGGGAAGACACATTAAGACTGCTGTTTTTCTTATGCTAGCCATGCTAAGTTGTGCTTTACTGTTATAAAATGCTTCTCCTAATCTGAAACATTATCTTTCATATCAAAATCATCATTGCAATACTGAAATCACAAAGGTCTGATTTTATTTGGTATTGGTAAGATATCTATGCTTTGCGTATCATTAGTATATTTGGTCAGTTCTCTTTCTGAGATTGTTTAGGCCTGTTGTGTTCCTGTATCTTCTAATGTCATACTTCCTGATAAGGAATTAAATGGGCTAACCTAAGTAAGAGTGCAGGACAAAGCTTTATTAAAAAAACAGGTTTTGAAAATTGACCTGAAACTGTATATCTGTGGATTTCTTCTACAAAGAATGTAATTTTTAATCAAATGTCTTGCTACAAAAGGAACTCTGACTAAGCTCCCTCTAAATTTTACAGGATAGTTTTACCTGCAGGTTCTGCACCAAGTGTTAATTTGTGAAATTTTCAAATGATGGTCTGAACAGTAAAACCCACCACCTTGCAGTCTTTCTTTCCATTGCATCCACTTCTGCTGTATCTTTCATGGCTCTGTGGTGTTTACGAGGCCCTCAGAAGTGGTTCCTAATGAGAATGTGCAAGGGTTACTGTACAACATTCCCTGCAGCCACCTCCTCTATTAGCTATTCCAGTCTTCACAGGGAGCCGGTGAGGAAGTTTATACCAGCGCCAGCTGGGAAAAGTAATTCCTGGAGTCCTGCTCATTCTTCCAGCAAGCCTCTCCATTTTTATTCCATGTGCACACAAACAGAGAAATATCTATGTTGGAGGTCCCAAAACCCTGTCCGTGGTTAAATTAGGAATTGTCTCATAGTTAAGATACAGTAAACACAAAAAAAGCAATAAAGTAAGAGAGAGGAGACATTCAAATTGTAGATTCAAACTCTTATATTTTTCTTGGCCTTTTGAGTCTAAAATGCTTTACATTTGTTGAGGTTTTTTGTGTTTATTAGCTTTGAGTCCACAAAAAATCATTCATAATCAGGCTATAGCTGCGCCGGCTACGCTTGGCCTAATTACTGAGCCATATGTATGTGTTTGGGGTTCTTTTGGCTTTAGAAACTTAAATGGGTCTATAATTGGCACACAGAAAAACATTGTTCTCAAATATCTGTTTTGATCCATGCTGGCTGTCACACTCTGAAAGAAACAAATTACATGGGGAGAACAAACATGAGCACCTATTGTCAACAGGGTACAAGGAGACACCATGTAATCTTGCATCCTGTGCCAAAAGAGGGGAAATGAATGGCTCTTTACCGCCAGTGAAAGAGGTGACAGGAGCTGATTATTGACAAATTGTGTCTGATTAATTGGCAGGTAATTACTTGATAATAGAGGCATTCCAGTCACTTGCACCAGAATGGGGAGTATTTTTAGGAATGCTCTATTGAGAGCTTAACTCAAGAGCTGTTTTTCTTCCCCTAAACAAACCAATATGCCTTCAGTAATTAAAGAATTATGCAGAAGGACGTCAAGGTGATCTTCTAGAGGGCATTTGTGGATTACTTAGTCATCCAGTGCTCAAGATGGGATATTTTGAAGCTTTCTTCGACTATTAAAGATCTGAAAGCGAGTGGAAACATGTTAGAACAACAGAGCAATGAGCCCCCACCAGTGTTAGTTGGCAGTCCATCTTCTGGAACACAGAGCTCATAGCTGGCTCCATGTGAGGTCACTTTGGACTCCCAGCATTTACCCGTTGCTCTCCTCTGTTTCCTCCTCTCTACCCTTCCACCCCCTTATCGGGGTGCTGGAGCCCCCGAGAGGAGGGGGGAGGGGTCACAGGGTCAAAGTCTTTTCCTCTTTGGATCTTAGGGCTTGCTGGGAGAGACTTGGCGAGAGAATGGCTGCATTAGAGCTGGGGTTGGGGGTCAAGATTTTAATTCTGTTAAAGAACAGCTGGTTTGAGTTTCTCCTCACGTCGCTCTTCCCTCCCTCTCTCCACAAATCCAGGGAGATGAAAAATTTGTTCAGAGGGGAACCAGTAAAATAAAAAAGGTTTACGGTCCAAAGCCCTTACCCTTACCCTGCTCGAGCATTAGAGAGGAATGCAATAACGTCAGCATTTGGCCTCGCTTAGACTGTCCTAAAACAAGGAAGTCCTTTTTTGTGTTTGGCTGTCTTAACAACCGGATGAAACTTAATTAAAAAGCTAAAAAAAATTAAATGGATTTTTCATACCTTAAACCAGGGAAATGATTTTGCTCACATATCGATTTCCATGAGAAATTGTTATTTCTTGCATAACAGGTGAAACTGACATGTTTGGCCATTAGTTTCCCTTTTGAAAGCCTCCTTTTTTTCTAAAACAAAATTTGGAGAGAAACTGCATTACTGTAGTTTTCTATTTGCTAATCACAGCTTTTTCTAGCTAAAAGAAATTTGGAACTTGATATCTCAAAAATGTTAAACCTTCACCTCTTAACAGGTCTGTTGCTCAACCTCACATTATGTTAATCCTGGCTTTGAGTTTAAATGAATACTTCAGCTACACTTGAGTCATTTCTGCTTCACGTGAAATGTGTTGATCTGAATGTCAAGGCAAGATTACTTCATATTTCGATGATGATGATATGGAGAAGGTGAAAGCATGGGATAGGCACTAAAGCACTCCTATAAATGGAAAACTAATAAGTTTTTTTTCTTCTGCCTGCTCCATCCTGTTCTTCCTAGCCGGCCGGCCGGTCGGCCGGCTGGCTGGCTCACTAGCCCTGGGGCAGTGTTGGTGTGTGGCGCAGCAGCAATCAGAGGTCATAATTTCATTGGCGGTTAGCATCAGGTTCAATTTTTCTAGTAGGTTACATTTACCAGAAAGTCTGGATTGTGTTACTGTGTAACGGTGGAATCAGTGTAGAGCTGTAGGATCTCTCTACCTTCCCAAGACAAGCCAGGCAACCGCAAAGGGGAACTATAGCTGGTATGTCTTTAGAAATACACAGACAGACGCAGGTTAAAGTGGTCTATTTGCCTATTAGTGCTAAAGTAGTTAGTTATGTTCTCCAAACCCCTAAACTTGATTAAGAAAGCCTCTTCTTCTAAAACATGTGGTATATGTGTGTTTCTATGTGGTTTAAACAGATGTTGAAATAAAAACTTTTTTAACCACTCTCACTAAATCATTTAATGTAGACTGGTGTTTGTCTGACTGTGAAAACAATTAAATTACATAATATATGTTCGCAAATAAACTTTCCCAGTCCTTCACATGTTGTTATATATCCTTCAGTTTTACAAGCACTGAAGCTCTCTTTATTAATTTCGTTATTTGTAAATGTAGATTTTGTTAATAAAATCAATATTTGTATATATAAACAAACCATTTTACACGTCTATATTTACCAGTTGCATGGCAGTCTTTGTAGCATTTTGTTGAGTTATAGATCTAATTAACATTAAAGAGGCTTGGATCATTTATTTTACTTTTATTTCAGTGGTATTTTATTATGCTCATCAGATTTTTTTTATGTCTAACATGTTCTAGTAAACCCCGTGCTTGTTTCTGCATGGGTGTATTTCACAAGTTCTTAAGATGATCGACTCTACCTCCTGCTACCATTGTTTTAGGAAGCAATATTACAGTTTAGCTTATTTAAAACATCAAACCTTAACAATAGTCGATCAATTAAAAATAAAGAATTTGACACTTGAGATTTAATGGGAAGATGTGGTGAATAAAACTAAAAAAGGTAAATCTTGAATTAGAAAAATATAAAATAGTTTTAGAATAAGGTAAAAGGTTTGAACATAAAAGCAAAACAAAGTCAAAAATTGTCTTATTAGTCTTCTAATTAAAAATTATTGTGTTGTCTGTTTCAGGAATGTGACCAGGTACATATTGATGATGTGTCTTCAGACGATAATGGCCAGGATCTAAGGTTTCAAAGATTACTTCAAATCTCAGAAAATTTGTTGCAAAGGAAACTCTCAATACTTTGGCAGCTTGAGCTAACAGCTACCATCTCCATTTTTATTTCAGTACGTATAACTTCAGCGCTGATGGTTTCCACGCAGCAGCTACGAGTGCCAACCTTTGTCTGGCCACAGGCGTGCGGGGAGGCGTGGACTGGATGAGAAAACTGGCCTTCCGCTACAGACGAGTAAAAGAAATCTACACCACCTACAAAAATAACGTTGGAGGTAATCCCCAACAAGCAGTGCCCCATGTTCAGTTCTGCTGGGTAGAAATGATTTTCTACATATGTGTGCGTGTGTGTGCCCTCTTTGTGTGGGTGTTTAAGTAAGTGCCTGTGTTTGTTTGTGGGGGGCGAGAGGTTCATTTTGAAATTTTCGGTGGTATTCAGATGACTGGTCCAAGCCAAACATTGTTACCCTGTGTTTCAGGTCTGCTGGGCCCTGCCAAAAGGGAAGCCTGGTTGCAATTGCGAGCAGAAATTGAAGCCTTGACGGACTCCTGGTTAACACTGGCACTGAAAGCACTAACATTAATCCACTCAAGGTAGGACTCCAGAGAGGGAAAATAGTACCCGTGTACACACTGCATATCTATAGATCTGTATGTGGTGTAAATAAGCTGTGGGTTTTAAGCTATAAAACAAAAGAATCTCTTGTGTGGATTCTCCTTTGTATGGCCTGCCTGCTCTAATTTTGACAAATAAGTGTGCTAAAAGATCTGAGCTGAAAAATGAGCCAATCCTTCAATGTAAGACATGTTTTGGGGACTTGATACATTGCTGTGTCTTTTATGCAGCAGATTGTGTTTTCTTTTCTCCTCCCTCAGAGATATTTGAAATGATGTCACCACCTCACTTTCCTCCTTAGGTCAAACTGTGTGAATATCCTCGTGACCACAACGCAGCTCATCCCAGCCCTGGCGAAGGTCCTGCTCTACGGCTTGGGAGTCGTCTTCCCTATAGAGAATATTTATAGCGCAACAAAAATAGGTAACTGTGATTTCCCATCCTGCTTTTTTAGATCGAACTCATAAGCAGTGTAGAGACAAACGCTTCCTTAGTGACAGGACTGAGGCTTGGGGGGATGGGGTGGATCTTTTGTCATCGGAGAGGGTTGATGTTCGTCATTGAGGGAATCGTTCTAATCAACCTGGGATTATTTTCTTGGAGCGGGACCTGTGTTGGGCCTCTGCTACTCTCCTCTGCATATGAAACCACTTCTACACATTTATGTCATTCCAGAGAAACAGAAGCCCTTCTCCTGCTCCTCCTTCTCTTACCCTCCAACAGTTTTGCCTAACCCTAACCCTTAGGTTCTGTTTCTTGGGTTCAGTTTTGCTGATTTTTCAACAAGAAATAGATGTATATCCAGCTAAAACTTTCGCAGCAATGTTTTTATGCCTTAGCCTTTCCATTCTGGTTGATGTCACACATGCATTGGCTCTAAACATTTCTGTATTGAGACTAATGCATCTATTGGCTTCTGGCAAGATGTATTTTTGTGAATTCACAAATCTCATGGCAATTAATCTTACTAGCAAGGTAATGAATTGGTTCAGAATGTGTCCTGTTTGACCCAAAACAGTTGAGCAAAAAATGTACTAAAACCTTAAGAAGCAAAATGATGAAAGGGTGAAAATGACCTTACCTTAGTAGAAAAAGAAATTGAATTGTTTTTAAATTATGTAAAAATCGAAGACAGTCATGAGTTGCGCTTAGTCTATCACTCTCAAGGTAATGTCCTTTTAATACTACAGTTTTCACGAAAAGCATCATTTTAGCATTCAGTTGGATTTTATTTATATCCATCTTCCTATCAACAGTAACAAAAAGTGTTTCACCAAGTTTCAAAAGGAAGGAAAAAAAACTTTTGAAAACTAGTCAACAACCAAGGCAAAAAATGCTATACCAAGAATGCTAACCTTAGCACTGAAATTATGATTATCAACTAGATTACAATGTTACCTTAATGTGAAACTGAGAGATTAACAAGTTAAAATAAATACAGATAAACTTAACAGAACATTAGAAATCCATAAATTCAGTATGTTATGTTATGCAATAAGCACATGGAGACTAAACCTATATTTCTACAGAATAAAGAAGAATAAATGTGTTTGACTATTTTTTTGCTGTTAAAGGAACAACTCTTGCTTTTGCATAGTTCTGTCATATATGAATTTATGTTTTATTTTTATGTAAGAGCCTCGCTATGGCCACCACTTTCAGGACCAATGCAAACTCAAACAGGGTTTGTTCATTTGGTCCAGATTCTCATAGCAATGAGGTAACTTTAATGCATTTAGGATTGTCTCTATCTAAAGCCTGATCTTATCACACCCTTCCTGAGCTCAATGTTTACACTCGTCCCCCTTTTTGGTGTTTTTAAAGGGGCTCTTGTCACACCGTGCCTTTAAATCAACGGAGGACTCAGTGGTCATTGTAGGAGTGTGTTTCTGTTTGCATCCATGCAATGCTTCACTAACATCCATGACTTTCTTCACAGGGAAGGAAAGCTGCTTTGAGAGAGTAATTCAAAGATTCGGGAGGAAAGTTGTTTACATTGTTATTGGAGACGGGGTGGAAGAAGAACAAGGCTCAAAAAAGGTGAGAGGCACCAAACAGCTTATTTCATTCTACTTTCTATTCCATAATGTCAGAGCCCTTTTATAGGGACTCAGGGAACACAAAAAACATACCTACCGTACCACTCCAAAGAAAGTAATTAGCACTCCAGTTCTCCTCCACAATCTCATCTGTTTATCCTCTTATTAGGCGTTCAAGTACAAGAAAGAAAGTTGGTAGGCTGTAATCAGCGCTCTTCCTCCACCATCTCAGGTTTACAGAGCAGAGGAGGAGGGAGATGGTATAATTATATATTCCTGCTCGCTGCTCAGAGCGGTGTGAATGCTGCATGTGTAACGCTAGACAAGACCTTTCAGGCATGTTGAAGGCACATTGTAAATAGAGCACAAATAAAGGAGACTTAAATCATTGTTGATGAAATTAGAATATTTACTGCAATGACAGGCCTGTTAGCACGAGGGGATTCTGGCTCGAAGCCACCCAGGAAACAACATTTTCTCCTGCTCTCTCTCACGCATTTATAGCATTTCTGTCAGGTTTTTGATGTAAACCAAAAATGTTGTTCAGTCATTATGAAATGTATTTGTGGCTTTGGAGCATATTTTCCTGACAGTTAGTGCAAGCCTCTGTGTCAGGCTGATGACTCGGCTTTTCTTTGAAACGTCTTAAACTCTTTTTCTTTTTTTCCCCTCACTTGTGCGTCTGTAAACACTCAGCAGAAGCACAGGGGTAGATGGAGAGTGATTAGGCACTGATTATGCTAGAGCCAGCAACGTTTTACCCCAAGTTAAAGTGTAAAGCAATAGCTCTGTATTATGAAAAGTGAACAGACTCTGGGAATAAAGTCTTAAGGGATGATTGTTAAAATAGATGCAAATGTTGTTGCTCTGTCTTGAGTTGTTGGAGTTTGACACTGATGGAAGGATTAGGTGTTATTCTTCCCATCCGAGTGGTGCGAGTCCCGTGAGACACCACAAAGTAAAAGGTTTCTGTGTCAACATCAGAGGGGACGTGGAATAACACAACAATTTCACCCGTCAAAAAGCGCATATCAGACGTGACACCGCGTGGAACTACAAAAGCAAACGTTTGAAAGTCCTCATTCCTTCACCTTTTAAACCATGAAAAAAAAAAATCTATTCTGTCTTCAGTTATTATCATCGCCTGGGAGAAAAAGGCTGAGATAACATCTCTAGCTTTTAAACTTAAAAGCAAAGACAATTTACAAAACAAAAAGCAAAGAGCTTTTTAAGGGTCAGTGCAGGCTCTCCTAAGCGGAACATACGCCTGGGAGAGGCTATACCCCTTTGATAAGGGGAGGGTAATGGGCTCCACACACCGAAGAGCTGAGGACTCTACCTGACAAGCTCCTTTCATTCTCTGCGGCTCAGGTTTCCCTTCCATCCTTTGCTCAGGGACAACAGCTCATTTGCACTGTCCTAAAAACACACTAGCAAGCAGGAAGCTCAGTGAAAAGACACCATAGGGAGTTCACTTTTGTTATGCCTGAAAAAAAAAGCTGCTGGCCTGGTTTGGGGCTATGAATAAATTCAGTTTCTAGAAGCTGTAGAAAACTAAATTCTGAGGCATGTTGTCGCTTAGATTTATAAGTGTTTTTCCTGGAGAGGAAATCATTATTTTTAATTTACTGCCTTAAGCAGAAAGAGTGAAATCTACATGAAATGGGTAGTTATTGTTTGATGCTCTGTATAGTGCTTGCAAAAGAATTCACACCCCTGGAGTGTTTTTATTTGATGTTATGCGGCAAGCCTAAACTTTTAATGTTGTTTTTATTTGAGATTCCCGGGGATACATACGCAAAGTAGGTCATAATTTTCTGATGCCAGGCAAAAGACACAGGTTTTCTAAAGATTTTATAAATTCCAGCAGAAGTATGTTTTTCACTTTGAGTCCTCTACAGAAAACCACAGTGCAGACAATGTCTTTAGAAGTTGTAGAATTAGAAATTAGTTCTCATCTGTGTTTTTAATTTAATGCTAACCTTTCAATGAAGTCCTCAGAGGTCTGATAGAGAAACTAAGCATGTAAAGAGAAATATTGAATTCATGTTGAACAGGTCAAGGATCAAGTTTAAGAAAAGTTTATATCAAAGTAAGTTTAAAAAAACAATTATCCAGTCTTTTCAAATCTCACAAGATGCTATTTAGTCCATCATCCACAAATCGAAGGATTATGTACAATTATAAACCTAACCAGTCATGGCCGTCCACCTAAAACTACACGCAATTTTAAAAGAAGTGCACAATATCTCTGAAAAGTGTGCAAAGACACATTGGTCTAGTGGGAGAATCCGTTGTCACAATAATTACTATTATAAACTTCTTGTTTCTGGCTTTTATGAAAATGTGGCAAGAAGAAAGTCATAAAAAGTCCAACTAGTGATTAGTTGCAGTTCATATAGGAGACACAGAAGGCCTGTGGAAAAAGACAGAGTGGGTCATTGTGATATTTAACTTTCTGACCCAAATATGAAATGCTGTGTGGTAAACTAACAGCAGCATAATGTGAGAAGGTTTGTTTTTAAGAATGGACAAAGAAACTTTTGAGCATTGATTTGGGAAATTAAAAGAGCTGAATACAGATGATTCCTGGAAGAAAAGCAGTGAATTTATGGCAACATCAGAAACTTTAAGCTCACAGCCAAAGCATGATGATAGAGAAAAGTCTTCGGTCTGTAGATGTGCACCTCAACTTCACTGCTATCCACTATTTTGTATTAGTCAATCACATGAAGTCTCAGTGAAATACAATGCGATTAAACGTATGGTTGTAATGTGATAAAATGTAGAAAAGGTTTAAGGGCTATGAATGATTTTGCACATAGATCCTGACTCCTGGCTTTTCAAGGAATTGTCATTTGACATTTATTTCCTAACTTTAAACATATCTCACTTCTGACTTATTACATATTTAAATTACATTTTTGCACAGTTACAGAAATAACTTTAATGGAAAAATGAAACAAAATGCTGATAACCATTTTTTTATTTTTTACAACACAAAAAGATCAAATAGCTTGATACAAATACTTACTATATTTTGTGTATTTATTTTTTTCTTACTCATATAAAATGCCCTTTTTTTGATCGGTCATTTTTGAAGTTTGTGTTGTCGTAATTTCCAATGCATCTTACACTGCCAAAAGATTTAATATCTCTATAAATCAAAACATGCATCACTGAAAATTGTTTTGATTAAGTCCTAATGCAACACTTTCCCCCCCCCCACAGCACAACATGCCTTTCTGGAGGATCTCCAGCCATTCGGACCTCATGGCCCTCCACCACGCTCTGGACCTTGAGTACTTGTAGCACTGCACCATAGTACGCTCCTCTCTACGCATCAGGACAAAGATCCAACAACCTTTCACCTTTGCTCTCCAGCCCCCATCTCACGATTGCTTTGGCCTTCGGACCACAGAAAAAGGGAGAAGCCCCTCCACCCCTCCCCCTTCCTCGTGTGCATGCTGCATCTATCTTTTGCTACAATGAAAGGAAAAAGAAGAGGAGAGTGGGAGAAAAAAAAGAAGCACGCGGTTAATGTGCTGACATATAGTCACACATTGTCTTAACCCTGAAACATTTTTGTGCTTTTTTCCCCCCTCTTCTGCGACACAAAGAACGTGAAAGAGGTGAATTTACAGTGCAGCAGCTGCTCACCCTAGTTACTGTGAATCAGCTGCTTTCTAAAGCTGTCAAAGTGTTTTACGGGCCCTCCACACCTTCCCGTTTGTGCCGGGGGCTCCATCAGGTTTCACACCTTGGAGGAGAGCAGAGCTACTGATGGACTCGCCTTCCTTGCTGCAGATTTCTGCAGCTTTCTCCTCATCCTCTGCGTTTTACCACTTCTTTTTTTTATTTTTACTTCTACGTCTCCCTTTTCTGTAAATGGACAGATGGGCTTATAGTGATTTTTTTTGTCAGCCTCAGCGGGGGAGTCCTGTGCTTCTTATTTATGAAGAGACTTTGAAAGTGCCCCCAGTGAGTGAGAAGTACCTCGATGACAAAAGACTCGTGCCTTTTATAAACAAACAATGGGAGGAAGACACTTATGGAAGAATTACAAAAAATAAAAAGAAAATGGGGTTTTCTAATAATTTAAGAAAATTAACAAAAACCTTATTTACAACGCTGAGACAATCGTGTACAGAGGAAATCCTTTTTTTTTCTGTGTGTAAGTTTGTAATCACTGGACTATTCCTTCCTATAATCATTTAGGTAAATGCTCTTGAAAGGTGGCTTTGCTTTTTAATTGAAGTAAAACTTTAAAGGCATTGAATTGCCCACAAGCTTGTGGAAAAAAACTGAACATGTTGGACACATTCAAGTAAAGTTTTATAAAAAAAAAAAAGAAAGAAAATCTTGTAGATAATGGGATCGATTGTTTATCAAGACCAAAAGCATGAATATCAAAGTGTCAAGGAGCTTTCTTTTGATTCTGGGGTGTTTCTCTTCTACTATATGTCCCATATTTAAAGAGTAAAAGGTTTCTTTTAATCTTTCAGAGAGGTCGCTCTCCACTTGTGTCCTTATGGCATTTCACCAGCTTGCAACCCTTATCCTGACACATTAAAAGACAAAATTCAATCTGATGAGGGTTTAGAGAATGACAGCAAAAGGCAGTTTCCTGCCTCCTGAGGGGCATTTGAACTGCATTTTGAATAAATCTGATATTTAAAGAAGCAAGCTTGAATAGGTTTTATTATCTTTTATACAAGCACTATAAAAACTCTTGTACAGCGAGCGTTATTTTGTATGATGTAATGTTTTTATTTCACCTTTGACTTCGACGGGGTAATCATAATTAACAGTGAAAGAGAAGCCACTAATTTTAAGGGGTTGGGGGAACTTACAGGACATGTGCTATCAACTGTGAATTTCTTAAATGGAAACCGAATTGTTGAGTTTCTAATTTTTCCCTCCTTTGCACATGTTCACTCTTGGCCTTCACATTTAACTTCAGATTCTTCTCTGTTTGAACAGAGTCCCCTTTGTGTCGAAACAACCTCCCCACACTCTCTCACACACACACACACATACACTCACACTCCGGTGTATCTACATACTGCTGCTAGATCAAGGTAAAGGTAGGTAAATAAAGGAAATGTTTTATAGATTCATACAGCACGCTTTTTTATTACGTTGCAATCGTAAATGCAAACTGGAAATAATTTACACTTCATGGGCCTCATTGTGAAAACGCAAAAGATTGTTGTGTCTCTGCAAAAAAAAAAAAAAAATACGTGTACAGATGTTTTTGACATTATTATTTGATTGTGTTTAAATTAATAAAACTGATTTGTGAGCTGTTGCATGTTGTCACATTGTTTTCAAATATCCTGTAATGAGGTTAAAATAAGTTAACCTGCTGACTCAGAATTCACACAATAATGCTTGTTGGAAGCAAGCATCCATAAACTGCTGATTTTGAAACCGAACAGAAAGCCAATCCAGATTCAGTGCACCCAGTATTTTTAGGGCACGTTGCCATGTTGGACAGACTTGAGTTCAGTGGACTGTGCTACTATAACACAATGAGTCATTATTAATTAGCGATTTGAAAGCAAAACACTTTTGCAGTGCAGGTTATGAAACATGATAATCCTTTTTCTGGAGATGTTTTCCATACAAAGCTAATTGGAACTACCATTACATTCTGGGATCTGGATAAAAACAAGTCAAATCAAACAACAGAGGTGGAGAAAGCTGAACTTAGCCTTGAATCTTATCAAATATTCCTCTTTGCAAAGGTCCTCTGAAGAACAAGGTGCAATTTTTTTACTAAGGATTTTTTTTTTTAATCTGTTCTTCAGGAATAATTTGGGGGATGCCTATGTTTTCGGAGAAGTCTTGTAGCATTACAGTAACGCTCTAAAAATAAAAAACAACTCATTGTAGTCTAGAGAAGAAGGTCCGAAATATCTGGATGGATGTCTGCACAAAATATCCTCACATAAAGAGCGAATGGAATATTATTATTACTGTTCAATGTGTAATTATTATGTCATACCTTCAGGGTTTTTGCAATAAAAAATAAACTCTTTAACATATCATTTCAGTTCTACCTCTATTCTAAAAGAAAATACATGTATAGGTAAGTTACAGTAAAAAAACAAAACTTAGTCATCACAACAAATTAGGATTATTCTTGGATTCAGTAAATAAAATCTTTAACATTAACTGTATGTATGACATTTTCCTAATAAGAAATATATAAACTTTGTGAAATAATAATAAACATTAATTTAGGAAAGTAACATCTATATCTTTAGTTTTGTTAATGCCTAAAGCTGCTGTTTAGTTTAAACTGGACAGCTTAAGTGCTGCAAAGGACTGTTATCATTGTTATGATTCTCTCTTAAAATTGGCCATTGACACATGCATCAGTTACTTACAAAATCTGAACTAATATTTCAGTGGAACTAGTGGCAATGCCAGCATGTTCTTAACTTAGCCTGGTCAACTGGTACAATTGACATTTGAAATTTGGTGCACGGGTAAAAAATAAGAAAAATATAGTTGTTTCAAACTTTGATGAACTCCAAGCGATTCTAAGTGATTGGCTTTAAAATACCTTTGGCCCTCTATAAGGTTCTTGGATTTAAAAGTATGAATAGGCCTTAAAACTATTTGAAATGTATTAATCAGATTTAAAGGGAAAACAGATATTAATCCAAACTTAAATGATCAGATATTTAGGCAAAATACCTCTGCAGCTTCCTTAGCATTAAAGTATCATCCATTAGCTATTTTTGACCAGGGAATATAAACTTTGGCACACACAAAAGGTTTCCTGTAAGAACAATTCAAGGATGTTGGCCACTTTAAATGAAAGTCACCTGTTTGTCTCTTAAAAACACTTTGTGTTTGAATTAGCCTGGTCAGCCAGACTGATAGGACGTATAGAGAGACTATTAGTCTGGTAAAAAACCTGGGACAGCTCCATATCAGGTTAGAAACAATCAGATAACTACTGATGTGATGCACAACTCCTTACGTTCCATCTTTGTCATTTTGTAGTCCATGAATAATGTCAAGTCATCAAAGAAACTCTCCGGTAAACCATTGCTACTGGTTTTGCCGAAAAAAAAAATCAGACGACATAACGTGTGCTCTCTACTACGTTTTTAACATTGCTCCGTTTTGGTCACCAGCTTGTTGCAACGCTAACAGAAAAGCACTACTACTACATTATGGGTAATTCTGGAGCTGAGTGACGCCTCCTGCTCTGTGATTCAGTCTGGCTGGCCAAGATATATCTGAGTGAACTCCACCTACAGATTCTGACTTTCAGACTTCAAAATGACTCTATAAAGTGTAAAGATGTTGGAAATCAAACATTTTTCGAATCCTTTTGCTGCATCATATGGACATTGGACCACAAAGTGGTATTCAACATATAAAGTGGCAGTGCTCCCAAACTTCTAACCATCGTCAGATCTCATTTCTAAACAAACTCATATTGTCGTTTGCTGATACTTTAGCTCCAACCTTTTAGACCAGGAACTGACTTTTTCTGTTGGTGGATTTCTTTCTTTTTACTCTCTGATTCATGTAGGATTCAAACTATGTTGAATGAGACAAAAAAAGGTGATGTTGAATCCTGCTTGGAACAATGACTGTTTGCTGGACGGTGGGGACATGCCAGAAAAATAGCTCAATGGGATTTATTTGGAATTTAAATCAGCTGTGTCTTCTAAAGTATTTTAAACATGTATAACCTCTGATGTATAACTAGAGCCACATTATGGACAATTGTTAACACAATGGAATGGAAAGTTCATTTCATCACTTTAGCCCGGCCTGACAAGAACAAAGTCATTGTGATAAATGATGCTTTATGACTCTGTAGAACTTTCATATTTTTTTTGATAACAAATAAAAGTTTCAAACCTTCACGGCCAAATAGAAAATCGAACTACAGCTCACATCAGGATAGCTGGATGTCTGCAAATCTTTAAAGGCCTCACATAAGACCTCAACTGAGTCTGATTGGAAGTAATATGTACCTATTTGTGACGTGCAGAATTGAGTGGCACCATTGCTTTAGGCATTGAGGGGCAGATTGCGTAACACCGGTGGTCAAAACATACACTAGAGCGTTGCTGAGTTGTGGTGTCTTATCAACACTGCTCTAAGGTTTAATTAAGTTTATCTTTTTTACTTGTTTATCCAGACAGGTACTTTATTTGTTGGGGCCTGAAAAGTAATTTACTCATTACGTTTAATTCCCCATTCTAATAAGCAAGGTCATTATACCAAACTGTCAACAATCCGACCTGCTAAGACAATTAAAAAACAATTGCACGCATGATGCGTCTTTATTTGCTTGTAGCTTTTAAGATAATTTAATGAAGAGGATTCTATTATTTATAGTTGTTCATGGTTGTGTCGATTAAACACTACTAAACACTAAATAAAGAGAACACCAAGCTCATTTAATTAAGGCTTTGAAGGTAAAAAAAATGCAGTTTTTGTTCATAGTTTTTAGTTATAGTTTAAAAAGTTCAGTGTTAAATAGAGTTCTTGATAGAAAAGAAAGTGTCCAGCCTCCAAAACCATGTTGAACAATTAAGAATTTTATTACAGCTGCCCAAACTGTTTGAAATGCAGATTGATTATGTTAGCATCAGAGGCAGGTGTGAAGACCAGGGTAAAAGGTGTACATCGGCGAGACTGAATATAGAAACTTAAGGTCTTGCCACTAGGTGTTATCAGCACAATGACCGTAAACTTACTTTTCCAACTTCTGAACAGGTAAAAGTCTCTGAGTTCCAGACTTGCTCTCTTTCTTAGAGAGAATTACTGTTGCAGACAACCCGTCTTCTCTCTCTGATAAGTTTCCCTGATGCTTGGAGATCTGACAGAAATAGCCAGACAGTACTAGACCAGACATTTCTTTGAAAGGAGTGGGTGTCAATGCACACCAGCCAGCCAGCCAGCTTCTCTGGCTGTTTTTGCAGAATAGAGGGGAGCCAGATTCTTTCTGCTCAGCTCGTCTCATTTACCTTACTCTCAATTTCTTTGTCGTAACATTGATTCTTGGTGAGATTTATCATTAGTGTGGTAATATTTGGGGCTGCTGGATGGTCAGGTTTTATGCTTGTGATTGGTGGTTATTCCTGTGCATCTAACCTACTATTTTTTCCAGTCTTGTATTAAATAAACGGTCTGTTCCCTCTTAGGTCTTGATTTGGGCATTCCTCTTTGTGACGTCCCAGCAAAGTGCCCAAACTCCATAAAACTGAACTGCAATAACAAATAATGCCATTAGTGATTTACGATCTTGCCCAGACAGTGATTTCATGCAGATTTCCATAGCAGGGGCCCTCTGACGATGTATCACAATTGAACTGATATTGTATTACACACGTATCAAAGTCACCCCAAAAAACCTGATCCACATGCACATGCACCACATCTCTTTTATGAGCGAGAAGCCTATTAATATACTTGTGTTCTTTTGGTGGCTAATGTGTCTCAAGTTAGAGGAGTCTGCATCTGTAGAGAGAAGCTGTCGACGGATTGAGACCATAGAGAAAGAGTAAATTAGGAAGGAAGATTTAGAAAAAAAAATCCTTACACATTTTTGATCAGTGTACAACCTCAAGCTGTTGCAGTCTATGATAACTTTCTTTATTCTTGTTTTTGGGTAATTTTGTCTTTCCTGAACATAAACAGACAAAGCCAATGTGTCTGATTGCAACTTTGAAAGAAAAATTTCTTGCTCCTATTAAGCACAACTCTGCGTTTAGGTGGCTTAAAAACACTTGTGGGCAGTGAAAGCAGCAAAGTTGTTGTCATGCTGTGGTGGTTGGAGGTGCTAAACTAGGCCCTTTGTTTACCGTCTGTTTATTTCTCAGTTCCTGGGATTTGTGCGACAGATCAGGACAGAGACAGCTGGTCATCAGGAAGCCGCAGATGCCAGGGATCTCAGTCAGGAGTGCCAACTCCAAAGAGGCCTCGTGTTCAAAGCTATGCCTGTCCAATCCAGAATGAGCATTCCCAAATGAGTTGGGATTGTCAAAGGCTATTAATCTATTTTGGCAGAGGGTTTGATCTGACCAGCATTGTTGTGGTCTTTGGGGTTAATAGAGTTATACAACCCTACACATCCTGGGACCTACTAAATGAGGCAGCCTCTATTATTTTACTATTTTCTTTAGAAAGGTTAGAAATTTATGACTTGTTTAACCAAAATAAGACATAATCATTATTGTAGTTTTTTACTAAAGTTGCACAATCCTTTCTACCAGATGTTATAATGCATAGTTTTATCTTGATTTAATTGATATAGATAAATCCTACTGTGACATCTTTAGGTTACGTTTATGAACTGACATGTTTGTCAATGATCTTTTAATTCTAGTTTAGGTTGTAGCTTTAACACTAGAATTTGAACTTCTGCCTTATACTGAAGCCTTTTTCAGAACTCTAACAAATTTTCTTTCTTTGAATGGGACTACAATAATAATATAATAAATCATACTATTATTATATGACAACAAGTGGTTAAACAACCATGGCAAAAGACACATCCTGTGGTCGTAGAAAAGACGTCAGTCTGATTAAGAAGGGTCAAATCATTGGCATGCATCAAGCAGAGAAAACATCTAAGGAGATTGCAGGAACTACTAGAACTGGGTTAAGAACTGTCCAACACATCATTAAAAACTGGAAGGATGGTGGGGAACCATCGTCTTCCAGGAAGAAATGTGGTCGGAAAAAAATCCTGAATGATCGTGATCGGCAATTTCTTAAACGTTTGGTCAAATCAAATCGAAGAAAAACAACAGCAGAACTCAGGAGTATGTTTAGTTGTGAACGCAAAAGCATTTCCACACACACAATGCGAAGGGAACTCAAGGGGTTGGTATTGAACAGCTGTGTAGCCGTGGGAAAACCTCTAATCAGTAAGGCTAACCAGAAAAAGGCTTCAGTTTTCTAGGGAGCATAGAGATTGGACTCTGGAGGAATGGAAGAGAGTCATGAGGTCTGATGAGTCCAGATTTACCCTGTTCCAGAGTGATGGGAGCATCAGGGCAAGAAGAGAGGCAGGTGAAGTGATGCACCCATCATGCCTAGTCCCTACTGTACAAGCCTTTGGGGGCAGTGCTATGATCTGGGGTTGCTACAGTTGGTCAGGTCTAGGTTCAGCAACATTGTGTGCCCACTGGTAAGGAAAAATAAAAAAATAAAATAAAAGTTTGCTACGAATATAAAAGTTAAGCTGATAAAAAGATAATCTGCTGATCCTTGGTGTGTTTACAACAGGATATATTTACCCTGCCAACCATTTTCTCCATGGTTTTATACCTGACCTGTCTTTTGCGTGTCCCTTGGTCTTAATTACGCAGTTTGTTTGCAAACCTGTGCAATTGGTTGCAATGTATGATTTGAGCAGTCTAATACAGTTATTTAAAAATAAACTACATTTAAATTTAAAAAAGGTAATAACAGTTGTAACAGAAGGGTTGTGATCTGATGAACAGTAACTTTCACTGGTAACACAAATATAGTTCAAATCAAATAATTATAATAATAATCTGAATAAAGTTAGTTTTGTTCAGGCTGTTATCTTTTCCAAATAAAGATATTGCATCTTGCCTTTTATGTTGATAAGTAAAATGTTTTTAGCACTATTGCACTGTTACATATTGTATTCCTATAGACAGAGGACTGCATCATGACCTGGACCAATACTAATTGACTAAACAAGCTAAGCAACATTCTGTAACCTCTCCCCACATTTCATAACCACTGCGAGTGTTTGAGTTGTTATGAGATTTAGTGGCAAAGCTCAGCCCCATGGTTGAACCGATGCTCGCCGTCTAGCTAACCACACCACAGCTCCACCTACATATGTGGTCAAACACACACCCTAATATTTACGGGGCCCGCCGCACCATTCCATCTAAAAGTGAGTGGCAAGGATTTATAAGGAGAGCTGAGGCCACCCCACGACAGTAAGAGTGTGTGTGTAGGTGTCCTTGTTCATGACTTCTTCAACTAACTCATGAGCTGTGAGCTATGAGGTCCCTCAGGGTTTATATTTGCAGTCTCTTTGGACCTCCCTGTGTGGAGTGTGACAGCATGTAAGTGAATGTTTGAAACTTTGCTCCTTTTTTGCTGCTGACTAGGCCTTTGCTCCCTGATCAGGTCTTAGTCTGGGGCAGGTCCTTGTTTCAACTGGTAGATCAAAGAGCCACTTTAACAAACTGAGGTTTGTTGTTATTAACGGAACAGGAATCCAAACTTGATATGTTTTAGCTTAACAAGGTCATAATCAATATTTTCCACATTACTGCTAAAAGTAAAAAGAGACTTTAGTTCTGGTTCCAAGATGAGCTCTATTTTTTTTCTGTGAATACTACTTCATGTCAGAAGAAATGTTTTGGCAAAATAAAAATGTTACTTTAAAGATACGTAAAATATCATTACAATAGCCTTTTTATTTGACCCTTTATGACTAAATCAATGGTTGATGAGCAGATTGAGACCTCAGCAGTTCAGCAATGATGCATCTGTAAGCTTGTAGCCTAGTTTCCCTGAAATAAGTCCAATCTAGCCCCTGGCTTCCAGCTCCACATAGACACCAATTGCAATTTCAGCTGAGGTGAAAAAGAATTTAAAAAACTTGTCAAGTATGAGCAAGAGATCAGAACAGTGCTGCAGTTCTGTGTTTTGGCCACTGGTAGCATTAGAAAATGCCTCTTTAAAGCTAAAGAAGCAAAGGATTGTGGGCTTTGCTGTTGTTCAGTGCACAACAGTAAGAAAATAACATTGGACCGAACACAAGCCCAGCAAAAACTCTGAATCCCTGAATGGATAGTTTTAACTCCAGCTCAGCCTCAGGAACAAGGAGTCACAGTCTTCTCTGCCTTCAGACTCAGCAAATGTTCAATAAACAAGATGTTTTCTGAGTTACTGCTGTAAGATCAATAGCATATAGATGTGCACTATTTTCAAGCAAAGGCATGGCTATAAGAATATGTTTATTCATCATCACTGTATTGGAAGAAAGCTGATGTGATGTGTAGGGAAAAATGGCTTCTTGGACTGTACAGGTTGTAGACCCTTGGTTGGCTCAGCAAATAACAAATATATAAGAAGGCCTCTGCTGAATGCTATTTACTTTACTCAGATATGCTATTTTTAGTTCAATCATATTCAAATCACTAAAAAAATGTTAAGAATGTAAGGCATCTAATTTTAAAGATATTTCATAGGTTATTAAGAAAGCTAATCAAATGAATGCTTTGATAATGGCTTTAATCTGTGAGCCCACAACTATGCAACGTAAACCTTGGATCTCAAACTTAGTCAACTCACTGAACTGTGATATTATTGCATGGTTTTATTGTTCATCGGTTTTTGTTTACTATTTGTTCATTTTCGAAATTGGTTAGATTTCTTTACTTTTTCAGTTTTATTTAGTAGTTGACTGAGTGTTATTATGTCAACTGAAGTATTAACTAAGTAATTACGTAATTAACTTGGAGTTCACTTATTTTTCTTAAGAAATTCTTTTATTTTTGGTAAGTTGTCGGTTTTTTAATATATGCAGAGTTTGTATCACTATGACAGTCTATAATTTAACAAAACCAAATCATATTGGTCTTGTTTGTCACGAGATGATACTAGACAGATCTAATGCTGTTTAGTTAAAATATGAGAAATTGAAAATGCTGAAAAAATGTCAGAGAATTAAAGGAGTTGTGCTTGGAAAAATGGCTTCTTTTTTAATGTTAGAATTCTTAAGCTGAAAGCAAAATCTTAAAAGAAGTGGAAATGGCTAAACGGTATGTCGTATGAGCTTTGAAGCAAACAAAAAGCAGGAAGCACACTTTGCCCAGAGCTGTATTACACCATATTTTTCTCCTTAATGATCTTCTTCTTTTGCCTGGCTTGGGTTTTCTTGACTGGCTCAGGAGGAATGTTAATGTTTTGCTCCAATTGGCTGAAATGCTTTCTTTGCTCTGCCTCTGGCTGTACTGGGCGCACAGAGAGGATCGAGGGGTCGCTGGGGACAGGATAAAATATTCTATATCCTGGGTGACTCCGCTGTTCTTGGGGATTACAAAGGGTTTTACTGGCGGATGAAGGAGAGTAAAGTGGTAAGTGACATTTCTGGTCTGGGGATATAGTAATCAGCAGCACGGAGCCTGGCCAAGTCTGATGGACCTAGCCAGAAAATGCTAAAAAGGTTTGAAGAAGAATAAACAAACGTAATGCTGGTTTGTCAAGCAGGAGGGTATAAGGAAAGGAGATGGAGGGGAGTCCAAGGGGACAGATCTGTTAACCATCAGTGGCTGTGTTTCATCCCGCCGCCCGTCTCCAAAAACTTTCAAGGGAGGCTTTGTGTACCTGCTTTGCAGACAGGAGCTGGGAATTTGGGGAACAGGAAACCAAGGCTGCTCCCCCTCCCACTGCCCTTTTCTCCCACACCTCCCCCAGTCCTACTCCTTGTGATCCCAGCAAACCCTACAACACACACATACCCCACTTTCACCAAATGTGATGCCCTCTTTCTCTCATCACCCAATGTCAAACCCTTTCACTGATCATTGGTGGTTGTAGGAAAGAACACAGCGCAATATGTTGTACAAAACACACATCCAGGTAAAGATGATAAGAGAATGACCAGCTTGTTCCTCTACTTTCAACTTTAAAAGATACTTGTGTCGCTTAATGGTAGCCCCTTAAGTATTCTTAGTAGTATTCATTCATCAGAGACACGGCTATAAGCTCAGAATATTCATTTATTTTAAATGAAATAAATGTAAATGGGTTTTAAACCCAGATCCATAATTCCCGTTCCTCATCTGAACCAACATCCAAGAGGACTGGAATACTGGCAAGAGTTTACTATGGTAATCGTTCAATGTAGTCCATGAACCAGCCTGCACTGGTTAACCTCAATCCATTCTTTAGGGAAATATTAATCATGAAAAAGGCTTCTGTTTGGCCAATTATAAATTCGATGGGAATGAGGCAGAGGGCAGCTAAAGAAGCATTTTAAGGGCCTGGCCAACCAGACTAAATTACACTAAGCCTCATTCAGTCTGTAAACTGCCGTTGACTCCAACCAGATCTAGCTGTACTAATCACATCGCAGGAGGCGGGACTTTAAGATGCATGACTTTTAGCGCCAGAATTACCCATAATGTAGCAATGACTTTCTGATAGCATAACAAGCTGGTGACGGCAACAGAGCAATGTTACAATAAAAGTTAAAAGTGTAATAAAGAGCACATCTCATATCCTCAGAGTTTTTTGGCAAAACAACCCGAAATTGCTCTTTGGATAGAGTTTTTGATGGCTTGACATGTTCACAGACTACCATTTACCAAAAATAGAGCATAACACTTAGAGTCACATCCATAGTTATCTGATTGGTTTTAACCTGATGAGGTTGACCCTGTTAGTCCCACCTTTGAAATTGACCTGTACCAGCTCTTTACCAGAATTATACAACGTCCACATGCCACATCAATCTGGCTGGACAGGCTAGCATGTTCCAGTAAAGCTCATATCCAGATTTCACCAGAAAAGATTAAACAGGAATGTTTGTCTACATTCAGAAACTTAAAAAGTGTTTGACTGGCTCTTAAAAGAATGGTGGGAAAGGAACATTTTATCAGGCTGCTGTTTAAAGAGGTATTGAAGTCACATGAAGGGAATAATAGTTACTACTCAGTTGGTTTCTAGACTTATTCACCAATGTCTAAAGATGCATTTCCTTACCACATTAAACCCAGACTATTTTATCTGAGCTTGTGAGTTTGGCAGAGAATAAGAAAGTGTTGGGTAAAGGCAGCATAACAATAAAATTATGACAAAAAACATTCTGTCATATGAAATGTAAGACCAGCAGTCTCTTACAGAATTGTCACTTTTATTTTAACTATTATTAAACTGCGGCGTGCAGGTGGCGCAGTGGTTAGCGCGCACGACCCATGTATGGAGGCCTTAGTCCTCGACGCGGGCGACCCAGGTTCAAATCCGGCTTGTGGTCCTTTCCCGCATGTCTCTCCCCCTCTCTCATCCCCCCTTTCCTGTCAGTCTACTGTCAGAAAAACGAGCCACTAGTGCCGTAAAAAGCTCAAAAAAAGAAAAAAAAAAAAAATTTTCATCTGAGCCAGGGGTGAGATTTTGAGTACTGACAACAAAGAGACTAATTCAGAGACTAATATGTTTTGTAATTTTATATGAAAATTAACAAATTCTGTGACATTAATCATTTAACCAAATATGTTTGATACCATCCGTTTCCTTAACAATCCAGTACTGAGTAAATACGTACAGTCTGGTATTGGTGATACTTATGTGATAGTTTTTTGCAAATACAGCTGATGTGTTTGTTAAATAAAAGAAATAATGTAACTGCTCTATAACAATGGTTTTCAAACTAGCTCTTCAGGACCTTCTAACTGCATATTTAGGAGTTCCCTTGCTTTAATAAACGGTCGATTAACAGGCCTCTGCAGCCCTTGGTGGCAGCTGGGGAGGAATGCAATAATCTTAAGGAGCAGAAACTCCTCTAAAACAGAAAAAGTGAGTCTCGTGTTTATAATACTGGGTGGCTTTAACTGAAAATCAAATTGAAATATCAATTTATTAAATAAATGCCACAGTTATTGCACTAAATTGTCAATACCCAAACATATGGAGACATACGTATCTCAAACCACCCTTGCTTGCTATGCAATGAAGGTCAACTTTGCTTATCCTAAATGGATACATATCAAAATGCACTGTTATTTCCATTAGAATAACATTAGTATCACACTAATTTAACTTCTCTCTAAATAACCTGTGGTACTCCCATTCAGTTTGAATTTGAAAATATGTTGAGAAATTAGAGACTTTTCAGAACACATAAGGGACCTCTATCAAAGTTTTGATAGGACCAAACACCCAACAGGACTGATGCAATTTTACAAGCTAGTAGTGCAACATGCAATAGAGAATGGTAGCAATTTAGATAATGGAACTACAGAATTGATGTTATCTTGATCCCACTATTCAGATGTTATGGTAAATATTTGCAAGACATGATTTGTTTTATTTCATTAATTGTCATGAAGATAGGTTTAGTGTTGATCTAAGTGATTTTCATATAACTCTACTTTCACTGAGGCAAAATCTCAGCTAAGATGTTACTGACTTAAACATGATTGATATTTCTGCTCATCTTCAGTCCCTAATACAGATACATTCATGATGTTAATGTCTACTACCAACTCTGTTGCAAAATGTACTCTAATCGAGTTTCTATTGCAACTAAAATGTGTCCATGGGGCAGCTGTGTTTATCTTTCTGCATTAATTTTAAAGAATGAAATATGTGTCCTCATAGATATCAAGTTGTGTTAAAAAAAGCTTTTTATAGCTCACTAAAAGCATGTTCTAACCTTAAGTAAGAACTGTGATTCAGTAGAAGCAATGTGGATTTGATTATCTATTGTACATGGTACTCTGTCTGGGATCAGTACCCGGTAGGAGATTATATTCTAGCTTATCCAAGATATTCTGGAGTATAGACAAATGAAGACCTCAAAAGGAGCTCAAACTGAAGCATCTACTCTCGCAAGGCTTACTTTATTTATGTGGACATAGATGTAGTGGTTTGTGTCATTGAAGGTCATTGAGTCTGAAAGTTAACTGTAGAAATGTCTTCTGGAATAGAATTAGGATGGACATCTCACGTGTGGACAGATGTCGAGTTGAAACACTGTACCATGGAGGTGTCTTAGTAGTGTAAGATATGTAACAGCAATATGTTGCTGTGATGATGTTGTTCTTTCAGAGGTCACTGAATCAGAAATAGAGGAAAACAAAGTCCTACCTATGGATTCCCACACCACAGTGCCAGAAGTATCGCCATCATACCTTTCCACAGCATGATCAGTTTGGTTTGCCTGCCACAATGCTCATCTGTGGTAATGTCAATTCAAGATTAATTATTTAACGTGATGTTACACCATTTGTTATTTTTTTCCTGCCTTCTGTTTAAGGTCAAACACCCATCTGTGGTCTAGGGTTAACGACATTAGATGCATGGACCAGTTAACCAGTTTTGATCCCTGGATACCTGGTATCTAAAACCTTTAATGTCTTTAGATGAACCCATTTGTTCAAATTTCTTGGCAATGTTACATCAATCAATATAGCCATCTGTCTACATGGAAACCCATAATATAACCCCTATTAAACTCTGTCAGGACATGGTAATGCTGTCCAATGTGTCTGTGAGACATACAGTATCTGGTTACCTTTATAACCTGCTTGGACTGATTGTTGAATGCTGCAAAAAACTACTTCATAACACTATGACTCCAACTTTGATGCCACCATATGGGTGCTGCCTGTTGTTGACCTTTGAGTACCTTGCCAGTCAAATCTTCCAATCTTCCTCATACCAATAACCAGACAGGAATGATATTTAAACTGAAATTGATTCTTTTTGAACGTGTGTACTGTATTTAGTTTAAAGAAAATTGTATTATATATATATATATATATAGTGCAAGCAAAAACACTGAGCTACCATTGCTGTTATTAGCACACAAAAGAGAAGAATTTATTATTTTGTATTTACATCTGTTGCTTACAAAAATAAGTAGTACAAGACAAAAGGTCTTGAAAATTCTGTTCAGAACTTTGTAACTTTCAAAATGTAATATATTTAATTTATTAAAACACTGGAGGTGAATACAAATAACAAAAAAGAAAGGATGATACATCTGGGGCTATCTGCCTGTTTTTAGCGTTTGTGCTAACATTAACTAGCTAGGAGTAAGTTTAGACTATGTATAAAATAAACCCAAAGCATTTGCTCTAAACATATTTTTAACATTTTAATATGTAAAAAAATCCTTTTTAAATACAAATATCAAATAAAAGCATATTTTGTCATAGCAAAATTTTGTGCTGGCAAACATTTAGATCAAAAATTTATCCAATGACAAAATGCATCTTCTCTCATTTTTTTAGCTTTTCCAAAAGGGAACTGATATGGCAAAAAATGAGCTAAATTTTGAGGTTCATGTCTCCAAATTATTTTTTCAACAAGTGGCAAGATTATAGCCCCAGCTGCTAGGAATGGCAGCTGTTTCCCATCGTTCACCCAGCAAGGTTTCCCTTCTGCTGTCACTTACCAAACCAAGGGCACAGTCTGAAAACTGATGGCAGAAGCACCAGGGGAGAGGAAAAACAGTAGGTATTAGCAGATTTGAGCCGCCTTTGTGTCAGTTCCTAGGGTAATAACGCATTGCATAGTACGAGCATCTGTGTAATGATGCTTATAATCATATGCTTGTTAAAGTACATATCAGGCCTTTAATGGCCAGAATTGAATTGAAGCCCATTTAGAATGTGTCATTTGATACGCAAATGCCTTGTAGAACAAAAAAAACCTTAAACATCCTGACCTGGTGTGTCTTTGTCAAGGATACAGCTAGCTGATCTTTGCAAGTCTGCCAAAACTGAGTGATTACTTAATACCCCCAGATATCCCAAAGAAAACAAGGAAGCAGATGTTTCTCTTTGTGGCTTCAGTGTACAAACAAAGACATGCTTTTATAATCCATAAACAACAATAGAGCAGAGGTCTGTTTTGTGCATGACTGGGCTTTAATAGAGTATACAAAGACAAATGAATAAGAAATAAAAAGGAAATGGCAAAGTAGTCATTACCCCCAACAACAGCACCTAATCTAATAAATTGAACAAACTGAAAAATAATCAGGGTAAATAAACATGCTGTTTTGTGATACAAAGCAGATTTATTTTAGAAATATCCGCGTATGCAATTTTAAAGTCTTGTAAAGTAAGTCTGGTTTTTTGTAAAGCATAAAACATCAAATGTTTAACATTATGTAGCTCCACTCTGACCTCTTGGCACATCTGAGGTCTTTTAGGCCATCTGTAATGTCTAATTGGGCTGGTGATAAGGAAAATGAGCCTTTATCTCAGCTCAATTAGACAGATAATTGATTTAAGACTGTCATTTAGGCATTCCAGGAAAGGGCTGAGCATCCCGACACGGATGTTTACAACGCAGAACGGCTCTTTTGTGTCTAACCTCACCAAGGATGCCAATTATAATAAGGACTAAGATCAGTAAAGTAATTGAAAGAGATTGGTAGGAAGAGATTCCATCATTAAATTCTAGAATCATTTGTCCACCGTTCCTGCTTCAATGTAGTCATGCAAGTTCAGTGGGTTTCAAGTTTTTCTAGTGATTCTTGTGGTCTTCTTTTGCTGGTTGGATAAATCCTGGGGTAGATTGTATCAAAACATACATTTTTGGAATCTGTGAGATGACAATGATCTGCGTAGATGTCTCCTAGTTAACAGATGAGAGACAACATTTGGAGAGTTTGCTTACTTTCTGATTCAACTGCTTGTGGTTTTATACACGTTTAATGACGATAGAAATGGTTTGCATCAGCATTTAGGAATTAGGAGTCAATCTCAACATTTTTGTAGCTACTTATGCTACACATTTTAATGATTATTTACACAAATGGGTGACTGTTAAGACATGCATTGTTAGAGGATGAGGTCATTTAATGATCTCCCTTAATATAACTCCAGCATGCATAGGGAGAACATGCATACTACATGCAGAGAAAGTGCCAGCGACTAAAGTCTATACTGAGATTAATGATCAGTAAGTTGTCTGGTTGTGGCTAGTGAAATGAAACATAATTGGTTAGAAAATGGTTTACCACATGCAGTGAATAATTGTTTTAATAACTTGGTTTAGTTTTGTGTAAAATTAAGATGTCAGAATCAGAAAAATCTGAGTGTGTAGAAAGAACAAAAAGTCATCCTTTATGATTGTATTGTAACTAATATTGTTTGTGCAATGTCAAATGAACCTATAAACCTGCCGTGGAGTTTTTTTAATCAATATAACAATGTAATAGGGCCATTTTCTAACATGATTTACTTTATTATAAAGTATCCAAGGCAAGCAATCTTAAAATCCATCTGTGTCTGTGTCTTTTCTTTGTCTGCAAAATTCATATACAATATGTCTCACTGCTCATTTAGAGGTAATGAATGCATGTGTGAAAGCAGACTGCAAAAAAGGAGTCGGCCAGCCTCGAACAATAGCATGTGAAGTGCCCTTAGATGCCGTGAGAGCTCCCTCTGAGGAAGGCGGTCGACGGGTGGCACATTTCCCAACAGCAGGCGTGATTTGAATGGAAAGTGGCAGTGGGAGATGGATTACCACTGGGAGAAGGCGGGGAGGGGATTTTAATCCTGCAACTACGCATGCACAAACACACTGACACATGCAGTAATATGCATACAATAAACTATGACGTCCATTTAATTTACACAAATATATGCTCCAAAACAAGATGTACTTCCTCATCAATGGAGTTCAATTGCATGAACATAATGGTAAAAACATCTATCTATCTATCTATCTATCTATCTATCTATCTATCTATCTATCTATCTATCTATCTATCTATCTATCT
>JAUZNJ010050679.1:0-30579 GCA_034780135.1 Jordanella pulchra | reverse complement strand
TGGATGGATGGATGGATGGATGGATGGATGGATGGATGGATGGATGGATGGATGGATGGATGGATGGATGGATTTTAATGTTACAGATTTATGTTACTCCTCCATTTTACAGTCTGAAGGAAACTCTGCAGTATTTCACTCCTTCAAAAGTTCACTTTAAGTCCTGCCAAAAGGCTAAAACTGTCACTCCTTACAGTGAATAGTACACCATAGTAAGCTTTGTGACATCTGAACACGATCAGTATCAAATAAAACATTAACGATCCAGCATAATGTATTTTAATCTCCATGTCTGAAGCTGCATCTGCCTCTTTGTGAGTCCAAGAACCGGTGTGACTGTGTGCCAATAAGCTTTTAATCTGTCCAGAACCAACAGGTCATGGAACAGAACAACATCACATTAAATTATCTCTCAGCCCACACTCATCTGAAGCGGCAGAAAGGGCTACTTGATTTATTTGAAAACTGAAACTAGAGTAAAGCCATTAAATAGCTTTTAAACCTTGTTCAAACTGAAGCGTTACTGCTTTGTTTTCTAGCGTTTTCACAACAAGGAAATTAGGATAAACATTTATTAGTTTCAACTTTTTTTTTAAGTTATATGATTTTCCTGGGAATTTTTCATAGGTGAGGAGATAAATTGGTGCAGAGATATATGAAGGATGTGCCCAACCGAGTGAGAATAACAGGAAACATGATTCCTTCAAAGAAAAGGGTGTGGGCTATGAGGTTGCTTTCTTTTTTTTTCCTTGTTTTTTCAAAAATGTTGAACCCTGGATGGTTTTAATTGCTTTTTAGAAGAACAGTATTACTCCCACATCACACATTGTACCGAAAGAGAATGCGAGGCACGGAGCTCTCTAGCAATAAATAAACCTCTTCAGCCTGTTACAGGAAACCATCAACAAAAAAAAGACTCTGACAAACATGGATTAAAACTTTCCTCTCGGCTGCGTTTTTTTCAGTCTCACACTAACACACACACTTACTTCAACCTTTCCTGCCAGACAAACCGCTCTCATTCTAACGTGTGTCATTACCAATACCTTTTCATTTTCTTTTACACCAAACCCTCTCTGGTCCTTTTACAGCCACTTCTGTCTTGGTTTTAATAATTCTGCATAAGTACCAGTCATCAAAAGGGTACATTTGTTTTCAACAAAATTGCAAACATACAGAACGTTAAAACCGAGCAGAGCTGTGTTTTTTCAGTTTAATGCATCCAGAACACTGATGAATGAATAAAGAAAGTAAACAAATAAAAAATGCACAATGGCCTTTCATGCCTTTTTCCACTCTTATTGTTTTTGATCTGAGTGAGGTGGTTTCGCCAACATATTTAAATTTATGGCTTAATATCTACATTGGTCTTTTTTTTTTCACAAAATCGAATTTCATTTGGCTTTAAGATCGTACTAGAATCCTAAAAACAAATTAAATTAATCACGTTATAAACATCTAACCATATTACCTTTTAGCTAGGGTTTCACTGAAGCATTTAATCATTAACGTTTTGGCAATCAAGGCCATCTGTTTAATGTGGAAGGTAGAGTTGTAGCAGATTGTGTTTAAAAGCAAACCTTAAATTTTACTATTCTTACCTAATTACTTTTCAGTGCCAGACATACCTGAATCTAAATTGCAGCAACTATAACCAGACATTAGGTTTGTAGGAGGGAAAAAAAAGACAAGTTCACACTATTTCCACAAGGTTTTATACTGCAGATGTATATGCATCAAAAAGTACATTTACTTCTTGATGCACCTTTTCCTTCTTTTACACCTCCTTTTGTTTACAAGAGCTGATGTCACAAATGCATTTCTCCAATGTGAGATCAAAAAAGTCCTATATAATCTATATGAAATGAAAACATTTAGAGCTTTTATGCTTTTATTCAAGCTTTATTTACTGTTGATTTTTTTTTTTTTTTTTTGCAGGAAACAATGCTTTCTTTAATAGAACACTGGTGTGTAAAAACAAACAAAACTACTCCACTTTTAAAATATTTCCTGTAACCAAAAAAAGCACTTATTAATTGAAGGAAAACGTCTCTGACCAACAGGATTACTAAGTCTTTTACACTTTTTAAGTGCATGAAAAATATTTACAAATATGTGAAAATGATAAATGAATCTCTGTTGAGAAGCTGACAATGTGGGAATGCAATGTGTTGCAGAAATACTTAAAACACTAGGAGAGGTAGGAATGAATCTTCTGAAAAAACAAAATGCTTCATGGGAATATATGTGAGAGAAAAAATAAAGATTTCTCAAATTTGAGATAAATGAACAAAAGATCCAAATAGATTAGAAAACTAGACAAAAAAGTTTTAAAATATATATATTTTAAGACTTTGATGGAAAAGAAAAAGAGAATAATGTGAGAAATATTTGTGAAAATGTGCTCTGGTGCTAATGGTGGCTAGCTGGAGCTGCATCTTTGGTTCGTGCTGGAAGTCTTTTTTTGTCTGCTGCTTTGTACTAGTTTTTGAAATTGTGGCAGAAATATTCAGTGGCTCTAAAGTGACTTTACATTCATGCAGAGTCCCCCCCCCTGTCATTTCCACTTTTTTCAGAATAAAGCAGCATACTAAAGCAGTTTGATTACTGCTATTCAGCTTCACAAAGTCTCCTCTTCTGATGTCTGAACTGACTCACAGATATTTCCCTTTGCATGAACCTCACCCGATCTCCATGGCTTCACTGCTGACTGCTGATTTACTTTCGTTAACTTCTTCTTATGAAATCTATTTAAAAGCAACAATGACAGCTCTATAGCTTCATGAATATAGGTCGTTTTCAGGATACAGTTTTCACTGGAAAGTGAAAACAAGCTCTGGGATGCTGAAGATTGCACAAGAGTGTTTTCCAGGTTTAAAAATAGGTCAGTTGCGTTGATGTCGAAACAAATATCCATTCATCCATTTCTTATCTAAGATCTGCTTGCAGAGGTTGTAGGTCAAGGAGGGAAACCGTGGCATTCTAGCTGATCACAAGGCCTTATAAGCAAAATGCTACATGGGGCATATTTTCCTCTAGCCAGTTCTAGGTTAATGTGTGTGTCTGTGTTCTTGGGGGATCGGCTCCATGTATCTTCTTATTAACTAACCAGCTAGCTCCTTATCAGAATATCAGATACTTTAACAAGTCAAACCTGGACTAAAGAAATTACTTTGAGTTTTTTTTAAAGCTGAATTTAAATAATTAAAACACCCTTAAAGCTTTATTCTGTTTGTGATATAAAAGGTCACAGTCATGCATCTATTATTATCAAAAAAGCAAACTAGATTTAAGAAAACAAAAAAAAAGCAAGAAAGAAAACAAAGATTCTCACATTTCTCCTCTCGTTCATTTTTTCTTTTGTCTTTTGAACCTTGTGTTGTGTATGATGCACCAGGAATAGACAGAGGAGCTCTTACATTCAGGCAAGAACGGCCACAACTGTCAGTAATTTATATAAACGTACTTTTTATGACTTAACTCTGCTTCAAACTTCTCCACAGCCTCATCCCTGTGTGACAGTCCTGGTGGGTTTCTTGGTCTTAGTGATGATGCTTGCTCACTCATGTTCTCTGAAGCCTTCAGGAACAATTGTATTTATTGACAAATAAACACTTTCTGAAGAGAACCTGCTTTTTATTGTAGGAACTGCTAAAAGCCATGCATGATTCTTCTTGCACCATTGGTTGATCAAATGAAATTAAAAGGAAATGCATAGGTGTTTTTTATACCATGACGAAATACCTAAAAAGGTTCAAAAAATTGACAACAGCTATACTTAATTCTGCTGTTGTGAAAATTAATGCGTAAAGAGTTCCCACGATGCATATCTTTTAATAGTGCTCATGTTTACAGTCCATCAGTATTAAAAGCTGGCTACGCAAATTGCAAAGCATTGCCCTCAATGTCACCTCATGTCCCAGGTTGTCACAATAAGAGCAGCAACTTCCCACTCTCACTTCTACAAAGCTGCCAGCATGTGATGCCTGGCCTGTCCCGTAACTCAGAGGTCAGCATGAACCTCTAACCCTGCAAAGACCCTGGAAGCCTGGAGGATAGGCACTTTTGATTTCCTGTTTTGGTTCTTGGAGCTCTTGAAGATTATTGATGTGTCTGTTTTGATCAAAAGACTCCAACATGTTTCTGTGTCCAGTGATGACGAGCGGCCTTCAAAGTTCAGCTTACAAAGTTCTAACATACTTTAGATTATTGATCCTGAAGCACCCTTTGTGCAGTTTTAGTGTTAGACAGAAACGTAAGGTGTTTGTTCAAGTTTAAAATACACATGCAAGCATAAACAGATGTCAGGGGCCATCTGTGAGCTGGAGGTCACCACTTTGGGGTTATAAGTTCTGAAGGCAACATAACCTTCTGTGTTCCTCTTACTGATAAATCCATCTCTCCCAGGGCACAAAGGACTTCTTCTTTCTGTGTGCCAGCTGTTTCCGCCCCAAAAAACACATTTTGAAAAAAATATGCCTATACATCATATTATTCCATACACATAAACATGCTATCCAAATAATTTTGTTTTACACTCATGCGTCGCTTATTATCTCTTATTTTTGCCTATTATTGCTTGTCTCTGCAGGTCTTGAAAAGAATTTGAAATATCTCAATAATTATAGTCATATTATGAAGATTGAAATATAAAGAAGTAGTTTTAGATTTTGCTGTGGCTTTCATTTATCAGTGGACACAAATTTGTCTGCATCACTTTAAACTTTAAACTGATGCAGGGAGCACCTTCAGCACCTTTGAAACAACTTATTTAGATACATTTTCCAATATTTTTTTCCAGAAAACTTTATCTTATTTTTCTTAGACAATTTTCAGATTACCTAAACTATAGAATAGCCTTATATTTTTTTCTGATGTTATATTTTTTTTTAGGAATATAAAGTCACAAACCCTCACAAACAAGCTCATAAATAGAAGTGGAAAATCAATGATGTTCCATTTTTAGTATTTTCTTTTCCTATTTGATCTGAAAAATGCAGAGAAAACACTGGGTTTTAAAGTTGTGCTACTTGTTTATAGCTATATCAAAATTTGTTTACCTTATGGTACAAGTGTTGTGTTTTTTATTTTTTCTCAATCTTTTAATGCTTCATAAGTTCAAAGATATTAATATCAGACAAGGCAAAGCAAGTTTATTTGTACAGCACAATTTAGTACATGGACAATTCAAAGTGCTTTACATGAATTAGACAATAAAAGAGAAGATAAATAAAAGCAGAGAAAATGAAATAACGATTAAAACATGATAAAATAAGGTAGTAAAACAAAACGGGTTTTTAACATTGACTTAAAAGAACTAAGACTTTCAACACTTTTACAAAGATAGACAAAGATAACCTGAGTAAATACAAAATTATCTCTTGTAAAATCACAAAATAGTGATTAGTGCCATTTTTTGTACAGCTACATCCACTGCTCACAGGTTGGATGAATATTAAGAGCATCATCTTTGTGATTAATATGATGGTGGTAGTGCACAAGTTGTGAGGCTGCTTTATTTCTTGAATGGAAATGGGGTCTTCATCTTTCTAGCAAACCTGGATTTTGCACTAGAAGAAATATCTCAAAGATACTGGCAAAGCTTGTCTTCAAATAGTTGGAAAAAATGACAAAATTTTGAAGTGGGCAAGTGAATGTCTGGAAACATTTGTAAAAATATCTAACAAAACAAAACAAAACATGTCTGCAAAATGTTTTTGCAAACCACAAAGGACAGTAATTACTGCGAAAAGTGAAATAAGCAATTATCAGGTTTAGGGGGCACATAGGGTCAGGTTGGTTGAGTCAGCTTTTTTTATCAAAATAAATGACAACATAGAACAAAAAAATACTGCATTTTTTAACCCAGATAACCTAGACCTTTTTTATCGAAATATGTCAATGATCTGTAACATTAAAGGGGGACAGAGAAATACAAATAAAAGAAATCTATAGGGTCAGAAAAAATATTTTTATTTTATTTTTATTTATTTTATTTATTTTATTAGTACTCCTCACCACACGATGAATGTCCAGATAACAAAATAAAACTGAAAAGAAAATAAAAAGCATTTTTTTAGCCAAAACAATGCTTTTAATGTACAGAAGAACTTATTGTCGACATTTAAATATGCATTATATAGAAGCTCCAGCAAGACTTCTGCTCAACCTGGATATGTCTAGATTGCATTATGCTGTATGTGAAATGATCCACATCTGCTGCAACAGAGATACCAGAGGAACTAATTAACCCCATTTTAAAAAACAGAAAATAAAATAAAAAAAAAAACAACTAAAAGATACAAAGTTTAAAAGTCCTTTAAAACTATAAAATTCCCTACAAATCAAAGGTAAAATAACAGTCAGTGAGAGAAATACCTTCCAGTTTTTTATGCCTTTTGTCAGAGGCAAATTCTTTTAAATATTAAGCAAATCTTATTGCTTATTGTCTTTTTTGCATCTAAGGCCCAAATGTACAAAAACAAAACTTTGGGATGTTTTCACATTTGCAAGAGACTGGGACAAAATTCTGAAAATGTCCTTTAGTTAAGTTCGTCTTTAAAACTTGTTGGTTAAAAGCCCAATTTAAGGGGCCAAATGGCCTCTTTTGGTGCATACAAACCAAAAGAAAATCTGAAGAACACCCTGTTGCATCCTCTGGCACAATTTGCACCTTTTAACCTGCAGAGCACTCGTCCGGGCTCTGCCAGACTGTAAAGAGTGTAATCCATTACCTTGTAATGCTAAATGAGCTTCTGCAACTCTGATAGAGTTTAGAGCCGCAACGGATAATCATCAAAATTGGATTTTGAGAGGTGAGAAATGAGCGCATCGTAACTCCTAATGATTATCTCAGCAGGTGTAGTGATGCTTCATGACTAGGAAAAGCTTCTTTTTTTATTTGTGAAGAAAATTGCAAGTGTTAGTGCTCTTTTACACACAAAAGACACACCATCTCATTCAGTCCTGGGAAAATGAGTTTAGAGGGAGTCTTAATTCTGAAAAAAAGCTTTTTCAGACTCAAGAGTGACCGTAAGAAATTAGGTCTTATATTCTATTACATCTCCTATTCCAACTGGAGCTTGCTTTTTTTCTTAACTTGCTTCTTGCCAATTCTTTTCATCATAAGCAGATCAGATAAATTATAAGTGTTAGAATAAGTTCAATCAGGATATATATTGAAGAATATAATTTCAAGTTTAATGCTGCAGCAGCATAGCAGCTTCACATAATGATCAACAGAATTGTTCTACTATTTTTAATCAAAAGAAAACACTAGAGCTCTACCTTGATGACCACTAAGTTTTGTTCATTTCTCATACTAAGACGCTGTTCCCTGGGCTTTTCTCATAAAATTTGCTGAGGTGGCCAGATTTATAGAGGGTCCCCATGGTTCCAAACTGGTCCCGCTTTAAAATAATGGTTGACTCAGTGTTCTTTGTCAAGCTAAAATGTCTGCTTTTAAGACAGGCTAAAGGGCAGCTTAGGTTATTCTAAGCTCCCTCACTTTCTTTCACTTTGCTACGTTATACTTCTGTTCTCCCATTTGGCATTATTTGTCAGTTCAACTTCTAACTTTATATTCTTTCTGCTTCTTCTTCTTAAAGTGGCCACATCTGACCTAGTGCTCTGTTTAGATTAAACCATATTCTGGAAGGGAATCATCTATCAAAACCTACAGTTCTAGATAATTGGGTTTGTTTTTTAAGTGTTTGGTCTTACTCCTCTAGTAGAGATGGCTATGGACTTGGCTTTGACTGTGACTAGCTCCATGAGCTTTTTCATCCTTTTTTAATATGAATACCGGCTCAGAGCTCTATTCTCTGAGCTACAGGGAGCCAATGGAAAGACTTCAGAACTGGGCTGATGGCTCTACTTTCTTAGTTCTTGTGAGAACACAGGCAGCAGCGTTTGGATCAGCTGCAGCTGTCTAATGGACTTTTTAGACAAACCTATGAAGATACTGTTGCAGTAATGAATTCTTCTAAAGATAAATGCATGAATGAGTTTTTCTAGATCTTGCTTAGACATTAGTCCTTTAATCCTGTAAATGTTTTTCAGGTGATAAAAGGCTGACTTACTAACTGTCTTTATGTGCCTCTGAAGGGTCAGGTCTGAATCCATTATGACACCAAGATTTCGGCAATAATCAGTGGTTTCTTGCTGTAGTAGCTGAGATTGTGAGCTAACTCTGGATCTCTCCTCCTTTAGTCTGAAGATGATTACCCCAGTTTTGTTTTTATATAATGTGCAGCTCACCAGCTGCTATTGTAACTTTAGTTTGGCGGTCTTACTTATTCCAGCAATATTTTCCCTCCTTTTTACTGTTGCTGTCACTACCTTGTATGATAGCAAGGATACATTTAATGTGTTGACCTCCTCCAGCACTTTAGTATGCAGAAACATCCACCAAACAACATCTTTGCATCATTGCTCTACAGATAATGACTGCAAGTGAGACAATGCATGAGAGTCATTGTTGTTTGTTTTCCACATTTCAAACTTGGCTGCAGATTAACAAATAGTTTCCTTCCCAAACGTTGTGCTAATGAGTTCAGATTTCCGTTGCGAGTGCAGGCATTTAGTTCTTCAATTAGGTGTGCCTTTGTCAACCAAATATGCCCTAATGGATTTCAGAATTTTTGTCAAATGTAATATTTTTTTCCCTTCATTAATGTGCTTTTCTTATTTGTATTCACCTATACAACAGAGGTGCATTTCGTTGCTTTATTCGGTCCAGTCTCGACCGAGGTAAGGAGGGGACAAGGCTATGTTTATAGCTGCAACAAGCTTGTGTGTCCAGGAAACAATGTAAAAACTAAGTTGTTAAAGAATGATGACATCTGGCTTCTGTCTTACAAGTTAATACTTAAAATTAGAATGTAATTACTGGATTTACCACTGTGATATTTACCTTGAAGAGAGGATGTGTTACAAAGCACAACATTTTCCAAAGTGCAGTTAATGCAATAAAGGTCTATTGATCAGCTCAGAGGTAAGTACAACTTGTACTGGGTGCTGATGACACACTAACTAGGAAGGTGTGGTCTATTCTGATGATTTTGAGGACCTTCTCTCAGTGGTGTCAAGTTCACAAGAAGTTGTGTGTTTACCTTCATAATAAAAGCAGCAAAATAATTCAGCAGAAGAACTAAGTTCTTATTTATACAAAAGTTGATCATTTTTTGTTTAATAAACAGGCTATTTCTGTACTTAAGGACATATTAAGGACATAGGTCTACCAAGGCTTTAGGTAAAGTTATAAATTGAGAGTCAACTGCAATGAGAAAGTTTACAACTGTGTCATACTGAAGTGTACTTTGTACAGTGATAATGTTAAACTTGTTACAGCAGTTGCATACAGTTTACTGTGCAAATATATGCAATGATTGCATAAAACACTGCAAATGTTTTCCAAACAAATCAGTCTGACGATATTTAGCGACAGAAAAGATAAAACAGTAGTAAAATTTTTAGGACACCATCTGTCAACAATAACAGCAGCTGTCTAAAATACATTCAGACCAATAAAAAGCCATGTTTGTTTTCTATACATTAACCCATGATCAATTCTTTGCACACATTTTCTACAAATGCTGCTTTCTTTGTTTCCTTTACAATTCAGCTGAAACGTGGATCTGTTAAAGACATACCTGTTTGATTATTAGTAAACTTTTTTTTTACAGATCTTTCCTGATGGTTTTATACTTTTTAGAGCCATTCCAAAATATCAAGTTTAGGAAGCCACTAATTCCTTATTTTGGTGATTTGGATGCAATACTGAATTCAGTGTGATGCTGAAAAGTATAATTCCTTATTATTTTCAGCTTTCTTGCAGACACCACACATGATGTCTGTGTTTTTGCTTGCTGTTGTTTTTTTTTTGTTTTTTTTTTTGGTTTTCTATCTTTTCTACCATGCAAAAAACTAACATCATAAAGGTCTTTGTTTCTTCACATATTGTTACAGTCTATTGAACTTTAGAGCCATTGGATTCATGCTGTTTAAGAAAAACTAAAATAAAAATAAATAAAGATAAAAGAATCATTAGAGGTAAAGTAAATCAGTTTTTGATCTTTTATATTTAAATACACTTCCCATTGAATCTGTAACTTTTATGACATGATCTAAAAAACAAGAGAGTAAAGAGACTTATATGGCTAAAAGCAATGAACAGAATAATATAACAACTATTACAAAAAAGTAAAAGTAAAAGCCCTTCATAAGTATTTTTTTCTGGTGACTTGCTATGATCTTATACTAGATGTGAAATATGTTTAATTCTTTAACAAGATTTTTTTTAGGAACAATGACACTTTTCAATAATAAAAATAAAATGTTGTATTTTTGTTCTTTGTTTATAAAAAATGGCTATCAACAGAGATCCCTTTAATGATCCCTGAAATATAAAGGTTATTTTTTATTTTTTTTATAAGCATTCCTCCCTCCTTGATTCAAAGATGCAAAAGCTCTCTTTCGTGGTCAAATTACAATATGGGAAGGCATTGTGTAATAAAGACAAGAGTTTTGTGACCTTTACAACACAAGAGCAAGCTTCGTAGAAACAGCCTTCACCTCAACATACTGAGTCAGAGCAAAAGGTGAAAATAATTTGAACTGTGACACACAAGGCTTGACAAAGAAACATGTTTTAAACTCCTACGGTTCAAAGTGAGAGGCATCCAAAAGGTGATATGAAAATGAGCTGAAGAGAAATACAGCAAAGCGAAAAACTACTTGGCTGTTGCCCTTTTTCTTTCATTAACCTTCGTTGTGTATTTTTCTTCATCCTCAAAAGCTCTAATAGACGAACAAACTATTACAGTCAAAACCTTTTAAACTTTGTGTTTATTAATTTATTTTAAAAATCCTCAACCTGAAATGATTTCCAGTTGATAAAACGTTTAAAACAATTGTGAAAGGACAAAAATAGATATTTTCTTTTATTTGTTGTATCTTCCATAACAACTGGTTGAACAACCTCTGTGGGGGAATTTTGAACTGTTCTTCTTAACAGAACAACTTTTGTTTGGTTTTTTACCTATGAAAGCTTTTCATGCTAAATAGCACATTACTACTTACTGTATCTCCAAATGGTTTATTTGACTTTTTTATCATTTAAGAGTGGTCTTATTGATGTTTTTGGATTATCGTTGTACTACAACCTAACATGCTTTAGTTTAACCCCATGAACTGAGGACTTTTTTTGTATAGTTTCTATATTTGTTTTGTTTGTTTCAATTCAGTTTCTATTTTTGAGCTCCTCTGTTTTACCATACCTCTTTCTTTATTGGAAATCATGAAAACTGATCTGAACTGAGGCAAGTGAGGTCTGCAGTGGTTTGGATGTTATTCTGGGATATTCCTTGGTCTCCCAAAGACTTAAAAACTTGTTCTTGGGATCACTTTGGTAAGTGGTTCACCACTGTTTCATGTTTTCTGTATGTGTGGGTAATGCCTCTTACTGTGGTTGTCTTGAGTGTCATAGATTTTCAGAATAATAGTTGATTTTTGATGTATGATTCTAACCTGATATGTTTTTATTAAATTTGTTTCTCCTTATTTGATGTTGAAAAATTGTATTATTTTTAACGGAGAGAAAAAATCAACAAAAAAAGAAATCTTCGATCAGACATTTTGACACTGTATGTTGATGTGGCAGTCAACTGAACAGAAGACTTTGCAATAACTATTCTTATCATAGACATCCAATATATCAGATACATTTTATAAATAGCTATAATATAATGGAGTTTTCATAATAGCTGAATTAATGATTACACTAAACACACTGACATACTGCGCCTTAATATTACAGTATGTTGGGCGGGTCACAGTAGTTGTGATTTGATCCCCAAGATATGTAAAAGGCCATCATCATGAAATACTTAAATTTAAATATCATTATTAATAAGAAGATGTAATACTCATTTATGTATCTATTTATTTCTAATAAATACAGAATTAATACATTAAATATACCATTGAAATGTAAAATGCAAAATTAGATAATCAAGTGTCCCTTTAATCAAAGCATTTCCAAACATTTCAAACTATGACCGCAAAAACAACAATGCAACACACTAGTTACCTCCTAAAAATACATATAATTACTTCACTCACTATATATTTATCTATACATATTAAGTGGAATAATTATATATTTATTTCAAAACAAAGTTAATTTTTAAAAAACATTTACATTTTTAACTTATCACTTCAAATATGTTATCAATTAGCAGGACTTTGAATTATCTAAGGGACCATTTTACAATGTCATTCTAAATTTAATGTTTGAATGTTGTATTAGGTAAATAAATAAAGGTTACACCTACTTGTTTCATTGGACATTTTTTTATTTTATGTTACAGTCACATTGGTGTATTTCATTATAAATGTTGGCCCTCTATATTCCTCAGGGATCTCATCAAAAAGATTGTGAAAAAACCCATCTTGGTGTCTTGCATCCAACCCTGGGGTCCCTTCCCCTGGTTTGGGAACCCCTGCATTAATTAATCAAAAATACATAAAAAATAATGATTAATTAAATAGTTAGACTGCAACCTAAGATCATATTTATAGTTAATACAAGTGCATGAATAAATAAAGCTTGAAGTAATATGTGTTAGTAGGGGGTTACTGATAGTGTGCTGTATTTTTATTTTAGGGGGCACAAACTGAATTATTTAGAAACGCCTGCATTATGCTGTGGGTCAGGGGATGAAACTTTTGGTAACCACTCACATAAAGAGTATAGGATTTTTTGTTTACAACTTCTTTTTTTATTTCTCCATATTAATAAATAAAAATAAAAATGGTTCCAACAACTTGGTTTACTTTTGTCATTCACCGTATTTTATTTTGAAGGAACAAACCGGAATCCGTGCACCTAACAGCCACTGCGGGAACCGCGCCGTTCCCTGAAAGCAGTTGTTGGTTAGCTTATGAGCTGGAACTTGCGAACCTAAATCAGACCAGTGTCAGTGTCTGGAGCGACTCCGCGCCCGGACTAGGTGCGGCTCGGGTCGGAACAGAACAGACGGGACGCAGTGGAGCGGTACTCCCGCGTTATCTCACACGTTGGCAACACCGCCGCGAGACCTCAAGAGATCAGGCTGAGAAGTTTGTCTACAACAGCTTCTGTGGGAACAGGTACTCACATTTTCATGAGTGTTAAACTTATAAAACAGCTTTCAGAGTTAGGAGGAGAGCTGGCGAATTAATCCGGCTTCAGTGTCAAGGCCTGAAACTGCTTGTCTCAGACTTATTTTATCAGGCCGGTTAACAGGTGGCAGAATTAAGTCATGCAACCAGTCAGGCTGCCGGTTTCAGTAATTACCAAATCTCAGCTGGACTACTGGCCTTTAAAAACAACCCTTGAGCTTCCATATAAATAATTATTTGGTTAGGCTGTAAAATAAATCTACTGTTGCAAAATAATTGCAGAAATGGTGGCTGATAAAAAGCTGCAGTCTCCAATCAGCGTTTATGGCTGCCTAATGTAAAAAATAGTGTTTTAAATGTAAATAAATGCCATGCGAGGACATTTCAAACGAAACGTATAATTTGTGATAAGACAGGTGTTATCAGCCAGCTGTTCTGTTATGGGAGAGCACACAGAATGAGTTTAGTGTTCTCGGAGCCTGCAGGCTGCCCTAAAACTTTCTCGATGACATTTCTATGAGTGAAGCGCAGTGACTCAACAAACGGGTGCATATTTTCTAAACTGGTTCCTTTCATGGCGGCTTTGACTTTCTCTTTATTTGTCATTTTGATGCTGTTCTTGATGTGAATGATATATTTTAGCCAATGCTAAATATACACCACTTATTTTATTTATGCGTATTGAATAACAATGAATGCTTTTAAATGTAATCATTTTAATGTGTCTCTGATTGATTTCATACTTGCTACCCCCCCCCCGCCCCATCACCACAAACAGATGCGCGCGCGCGCGCACGTCTGCACTCCCGAAATATGAATAAAATGTTGAAAGTCAAGTTTGCAGAAAATAGAAATACTCAAACAAAGCCCAAAATCACCAGTTTTTATTTATTGTTTACTGCTGGCTGTTCACTATTTATGGCGGTGTTAATATGCGCATAAAAATAGATATTTTGTTTTAATTCTTTGAATATCTATAAACTTTTAGCCTGTTTGAAAAATTTTAAGTAATTTTTAGTATTTTTTTTCCTAAAGCGTGTCTCTTTACAGCTTTATGATGGACATCTGATATTAGAGTTATTTATTACTTTCATTTGATTCCTTTATTTTTTGCGTCACACATTTTATTAGTTCATGTTTTTTATATTCATATAAACATATTTTGCTCTGATCTGCTATTCTATAATAAATACAGATATTCTGAATTCCTGTGGTTTAAAAGTTGAGTATGTCCTAATTCTTTATTTCGCTTGAGACCAGAACTGTTTTTGAGACCGGACCTTTTACAAGATGTAAAGCTCCTGTGGGACCACAGGCCTGCACTTACCTAAACCACATATTTTCACTGTAGATAAAGTCTCTCTTTATGTTACTTTAACGTTCATGTTGAAGTCCTCCGGTGCTACAGGCTGCCCAGACATCTGGTTCTGAGAATAAAACACCTGGTCACGGTAAAATGTAGACTTGGAGAGCTCAGTTTGGATTCAGATAAATACTTTAAGAGGCAGCATATCAGGAATAGTGATGAATATAAAAAGAATAGCATAAACCATACTTCCATTCCCCTTTATCTCACCTGCCATGCCCTTTTCATCCCTACCACTGCTCTATCATTTCACTCCTGATTTTTTTTGCAATAAACTATTGTCTTCCTAGGTCTGATTTTAAAAAAAGCTGTTTGATTATTCAAGGAAAATATTGTGTAATAAAGAGTGCTTCTCCCATAAGGAATCCAATTTATTTTTCCTGCCTTCTATAGTCTTGTAACAAATCAACCAAAAGACCAAAAAAGCCCAAATAAACAGTAATTTGAGGTTGAGATAAGTTTGACTCAGACCGTCTTTTTTTTTTTTTTTTCTTTATTCTGATTTGATTTATTTTCACAACGCCTATTAACAGGAGACTTCTTTGCTTGCTACTTTACAAAATAAACAGAAATATAACCCAATCATAAAGGCAAGCTCAAAATGAATTACACACATTCCAATTTTTGGATTGTTAGTGGGTTTATTTCCTTTCTACCGATCTGTGAAAAGTCGTCTACATGTGGAAACTCAGCCAATTGCAGACATGGTTATGTTTCAGGGAGATTTTTTTTTTTCCCTCTCCCCTCCTCATCTCAGACTTGTTCAATCCCACTCACTGTAGATGCAAATAAACAATAGAAAAGTCTTGCTTTACAGAGATTATTATTCCCAGTTTATTGTGAGACAGAAGAATTATTACAATCATAAAAAAAAATGAAATGATAATAATGATAATGATAAAAACCACAACCCCAACTGTACCATTCAGGACACAAATACAGGCTTCTAAAGTTTCAATTTGAAAAAACGTTGTTAAAATATGAGTATGAGGTTTTTTAAAAAGGATAAATAAACCTTTGTACCTTCTGGTATTGAGCTGCAGTTGGATGTATCTGTGACCAGCTGAATTATTCCCATGCTCACACTTCTTCCTCTTATACTTTTTAAAGTTAAGTTCGGGAAATTAAAAACTTATTTCGAACCTTAAAAAAGCAGCCTTGAATATAAATATTTGCCACTTTGAACCTAAAAAAACAAGCAAGTTATATACAAATATATGTTTATATATAAAATCTTAATGTGGGATTTTATAAAGTTTTTAACTAATACAACTGATGAGTACTATGATAAGTATTTGGTAATTACATAAATTAGTTTTAGTGTCAGTGAATTAACTATAACCTTTTATTAAACTTTTGCATGTTTAGCATATATATACAAAATTATGATGATACAGATAAAAGCGATGAATTTCCTCAGATAAATCAGAATGGCACATATTCTTATAATAAAATCCCAGATGGCAACAAACTGTGATTATAATGATTATGATGACCTTGATGACTGAAGGTCTGCAGAATGAAGTTATGCTTTGAAAGTTTGCCTCAAATGATTGGCTTTATGTCGCCATGACGTCTCTGCCTGTAATTTATTTTGAGGGGGAGAAACTCAGACCAGCATATAAGAAAATGTACAATAAACCAGCAATAAAAAGGCTGAGCGATCCCCTTCAGTACCAGCTGCCATTTAGAGACCAGGAACAGTGACATCAAGCTGTAAATCCATTAAATTATAATAAAGTCTTCCTAAAAAAAATAATGGTGAAATCTTTATCTTTTTTTATTTGATGTTGGAGAATGAAAAGGATTTTTAACTTTGTAAAATTATATTTTATTTGTAAAAAAAAAAAAGTTAACGTGTTTGTTAAGTGAAGCTGTTTAGTAAGAGATTTCCAGTAATTAGCAGATAAAACATCTGGAACTTCATGACTGGTTAGACTTTTACCAAATGTCTAAACTGAAATCAAACCAATTTATGAATTTAGTTAAGATGTTTGTTATCATTTTGGATGTTATTGCTTGACTGAATGTCAGAACTGTACAAAAAAAATTGAATTGGCCAAAAAAACCCTAAATCAGTTCACGTGTCACAATTGTTTCACAGTTTGTACACTACATCAGGGCTTGGAGTTTGGGTTAGTATTGCAGAAAATGACTCTTAAGGATTAGTGGAGTTCCTGATGCTAGAAATCTATAAACAATATTTTTTTCTAACCTATAAAGTGCGTCTTTTAATTTTAGCTTTTTCTCCTCCCACATGTCCACTCATTACTGTATATAGAAACGTGAGGTCTTTCAGAGCTGCTTCACATCCTCTTCCTTCTGGATTTTAAGGAGGCAAGGAAGTTTCCAGGATGGGAAAACGACATAGCCTTGAGCCTTTGTGGAATCTGGTTAATGGCTGGGAGGACAACAACATTAGCTCTTTATGACTTGGACTATGTATGAAATTGTGCGCTTTTGGATGTGAAAGTTTATAAACCAAAGCATATTTGGAGAACTGATTTTATCGCATCACATGGTTTTAGATAAGATAACTCACCCAAAGTGTAAAATTGAAATGCTTCTTGTCACTTTTAGAAGTGATTTAGCTCGACAGACCAGAAGACATTAAGTTTGACTTTTAGGTTTTACATCTCTTGAACTTGTTCCTGTATTACATTTGATCCCTTTTCCTCCCACTTAATGGTTCCTCTCCTGTAAAAGGTTAGAGGAGGAAGAAAATGTAAAACTTAAGTCTCTGAGTAACATTTACCAGCTTTTCTAGTTTCAGATGGCTCTATGTAAGCCATTAGTGGCGGCAGGATGAGGAGCGGCGTGGAGTATGAGGGAGTTTTTCTCCCACAGCGAGCTGCCAGCTCCCGGAGACTGTGACAGCGAGGAAGTTTGAAGGCCAGGTCAGAGCTTCAAAAGAAACAAAAACTCATCCACATCTGCTTTTAGCCTGAAACTGTTGTCAAAGTAGCAGAAAAAAAAAACTTAGGCAGAAGATCTTTGCGAGTCTTTAAGTGACTCATCTGTTTTAGAAGGAAGACGATCGGCTGCAGGCACAAGGTCAGTCCAAGCTGACTAAGCTAGACGATGTGTAGATAGATTGCTTTCTATGTCTGAGGTGTCTTGGAGTTTAATTAAGAATATTACGCACGTTTTTTTTTGTTTTTTTTGTAATAGCATTACCCTTTTCTGTCTTTTTTTTCATTTTGTGGTCCAGTGTATCATCTGTCTTTAATCATTCAACATTATTTAGTAGAAAGAGATAAGCCAACAAACCGTGTAATTAAACTTGAAACTGAATAACAAACTCTCTGATTTCATGCCTTTAAATCACCGTGTACTTGAGGAAGGAACTGATTAAAACCCCTTTAGAAGATCCAGGAAAATAGTTAACCCTTTCGATGCCAGCCGACATTAGACGGTCGTTTAGATCATCTCATGTAGATTTGATATGTTTAAAACATATCTGCAGCTCCAGTCAGCCGTAATTAAGACAAAATAAAATGTTGGCCACATTCATCCGGGATTTATTGCCTTAGAGTAATTCAGCTTTTTCTGCACGTTGGGAAAAGAACCACTTAACAACTCACTGATATTATCTGAAGTTTATAGCCGGTAGTTTGTTGCAATGCAACAAAAAAAAAACATCCTAGTTGTCTTTTAAAGGATAAGAAGAAAAGAAGTTGAGTTTATTTCTCCCTGGAAATTCGATTTTGCTGCCTTGTGTTAACTGTGTGATAAATTGCCCCACTGTGAATAACTTTGAATGACTTTTTTTTTTTGTTTCATTTGGCTGTGGCTTTACTTTTTTAGTGGGAGATTTAAAATGGTGCAAGCTTCATTAGCGCAAAATGTTGCAAGGCCTTCTTCAAACTGGAATAGCACTGCTCCGTGGACCCCAGGGTCTAAATTAAAATTACAGAATAGCTGCAAATTTGGAGAAGTGTGAAGTTTTAGCGTGAAGGCAGTCATTATGCTACTTCTTTCCTCAATGATGTAGTGGAGGAACCACCATCCATATTTTTATTAGCCTAATCAACGGGAGGAAAGGATGCAAGTCAGGGAGTTTTTCTGTGCAGAAAACCACGCATGACCAAGCTCACCGTCCAGTAAAGTAACATTTACTCCAGGTCGGGGCTCTGTTGACATGTTCCAAAGAATGCAGCCTTTTCTTTCTCCTGATTACATTGAGGCTCTCAAGCCCTAATAGGTTTTCATCAATTGCAGTGCAATTTATTTTCAAGTAATCTGACAAATCATATTTCTTCTCCTGCTTCTTCCTCTTTTTTAAATATGATGACATGGCTTCTCTTGGCAGCATAAAAAGGTACTTTGTGAGATCCTGTTGATTGCGCTCAGAGCACAGCAACAGAGACGCTGCTTAATGCATTATAATAAATATTTGAAGTAATGTCAGCCCATAGTAGATAGTTGTATCCTTGATGTGAGGCCAGGTTATCTTTTACTTCTTAAATGATATAACTCTGTTTAGATTAGGTATTTCTGAGCAGAGCAGTTTTTACTTAAATAATGTCAGTTATGCATACCATTGGAAAAACAATCATGATACCTTTCAAAATTAAAAACAAAATTTCTTTAAATTATTTGAGGTCAATTTGCAACACAAAAGACACCAGTACAGAGTACTGTATGTTTTTATTTTTTAAACATCGTTTTCCATCATTTGGTCTCTTTAGGTAACTAGTTACATCTACTTAGTTACTTTTAGTTGAATACATTTTTTAGAACAAATTCTAATGTTTAAGTAGTTTTAATGAACTAATGTGATCGTCTATCACGCCTGACTTCACTCCTTAAAAACCAGGTTTTGTTTGAACAGATATGGTACAGAAAGCTACACCGAGTATCGTTTGAACAACGCCTTTGTTATTTCTGAGCCATTTTCTAAAAAGCTCCCTAAAAAAATGAAAATACAAAATACAGCAAACAATATTTTATATTCAGTCAATAGAAATATGTCCTAACTAAGGGCTGGACTTACACATATATTTTTTTTGACAATTTCATTTTAATTATTAAAAAGATATCATTCAATAAATGTACTGACATTCCTCAACAAATCTTTAATACAAAAAGAAAATGTTTGGTAAATTGAGGTTTGGCATAGCAGACAAAGAATCAGAGAAAAAAAAAAAGATTATTTTATTTGTTTTTAAGTATTCAAAATGTTTGGCCCCTCCTGACCTCTAAGCCTCTCCACCCCTACCTTCCTAATCAGGCCTCAGGTCAGCTGACCTGCTAATCCTGGAGGTACCGAGGTCCAGACGGAGGCTCAGAGGGGACAAAGCTTTTCATTTGCTGCTCCTCATTAGACAATCCTCCTCATTGTCTATTATCAAAAATCCATCTTAAACCTACTTGCCCTTTGTATGTACAGCACTTTGTTGCAGCTGTGGTTGTTTTAAAGGGCCCTAGAAATAAAGTTGAGTTTATAAAGTCAAACTTAAGAGTCGACACCCTGGACTGTTTTTTTTTTTTTTTTTTATTTTGTTTTCTTGTTTACATTGCAACATCAGCTAAAGGGATTATAATAGTGTTCTCCTAAACAGCTGTGTCTCGCCTTTGATTATTTTTCTCTTCCATGTTGTTAGTTCAGGTTGATGTTGAACGTATGCAAGTTAACCACGGAAATAGATCAAAAGTAAAACCTGATCCTGTTACGTGTCTAAGATTTAAGGCCTGATCTTAACTTGCAGGTACTACTTTTTGTTTTGTTATAAGTAGTAGATGATCTATAAATATTGCTGTGCAAATGTTAAGAAGGTCAAACTTTTTTTGGCCCCCCTATTAAAATGAGGACATTGTTTTTTCTACAGGCGGTTGGTGGTGGTTGTTAAAGAAAGATGAGGTTCTAAGCCATGTAGTTGGAGATAATAATGATAAAGGATATTGTAAAAGAAATAATTATAGTACTAAAAAATGTTTACAGAGCACATGACATGAATGAGAAAATCAGCAGCACTGCTGGTTTGACAGAATACAAAGACCTTCAGGATAATAATAGTACTATAATAATGAAGTATTGTTTTACTCATGTTGCTCATTCACACAGTTTGCTTTGGATATTTCAATCTTAAAAGTCTCTGACAGTGAATGAGTTTCAATAACATTTGTGTTTCTCACATGGAGCCAATTTTCAGTGAGTTTTCACAGCTGTATGATGGATCTTTCTTGGTTCAGTTCAATTCATGGCATGAAATATTAGGAAAGTAGCCCCACAGTACCTCAAGTCACAGCTTCCAAAGTAATCCATGATTGCCTTCAATGTTCTATATCTAATTGGTGCCAATTTTCAGCAGAACTCATTTCATTCTGACTCCAACCCATCGAGCAGGGTTTTGTTGGCCGGAAAGAACAACATTTCTATGGGGTATTTGTCAAAGATAAATTTTTTTCTTTCTGGGTAAAGAACTAAATGCTTTGCACTCGAGAGCTTTGAGCCAGAAAGTAGAGACATAGTGTACTAAATTTGATTGAAGACAAACTTCTGGCTTGTTGGACTGATTGACTCTGCTGCGTTTGCTAAGGGAAAAAAAACAGGAACACTTCCTTATACTGTACAGGGTTTGGATCTGCACTGCATGTATTAATGAACCAGCTGCCTGCCTTTAGAACAACATAAATCCTATCAGCATTTCTTTATATCTTGCATTGCTCTCTCTAACTGAGAAACAGTAGGAGAAATGGATATTTTACTGTTAACCATAAACAACTCAGAAAATATTGTCCGTTTCCATTTTATTCTGCTATTGTAGAGTACATCAGTTAGTGTGATTTATATGCATAAAGACTATAAAATGTAGAGGTGTTTGTCTTCAATACTTACTGAAAAACCTTTTATAGGTGAATTTAAAAAAAAAAAGGATGTGAATATTAGAAAGTATAATTATAAGACTATCACGTAGTTTACTATTTTAAGCTATCGGATAGCATTTCAAAGTGTATTTCCCTTTTATTGTTTATATTAAAAATCTTTTTCTTTGCTTTTCATAGTTTTTTAATGCTCCATAAGTAATTATTATTTTAAGGGTTTCCTGATTCCGTTTTGGAAATTGGTCTGATATCATCCAGCAAGAAACATATTTGCAGTATATCTGCCTGCATCATTATAAGTTGATATAAAGAATCTACTTCTGTTTAAAGTCTAGACAACCATTGGTTAATAATAAATGGGTCAGTTATTCTCATTCCTTTTATCTTTATTAAGTATTGTTCTCTGTTTGATTAATGTCAGCTGATCAAGGTTTTTCTAATATGGCACAAAACAAAATAGGTAGTAAATGTATGTGTGATTTGTAATATGTAATATTGGGTCAGTATCAATATTAGTCAACACTCAAAGCTGCATTATTTGTATGGTATCTAAAATTAAAAAGTTGTATCAGGACCAAGGTTTAGATAGTTTTGAAATTTTCAATGATTTCTGTTTCTTTTTTCTTTTTTTAGTCTTGATTTCTGATGTTCAATTTTATTTCAGTTTGAATTATTTTTTGGGATTTGTTAGCTACTTTAGTTTTTACTTTTTTAACATGTTTAGTTTCCGTAAAGTTTGTATTAGTTTTAATTATAGTATATTATATAAGTCTTTTATGTAATACAACCTACAATACATCATATTGTTTTAGCAATATGTATATTCAACTGTTTTAGTTGGTTCTCGTTTCTGCTTTTATTTTGGTTAGAAAAAAATATGTAATTCTGGTTTTTGTTATTTTGTTAGTTTTAGATGGCTATAATGATAATATTGATCGGGACACTTCTATTTGTTTTCTCGTACGGCTAACGATGTCATGACAAGTGAAAATAAAGTAAAGGGATCTGATTTGAACTCAACATGCTGCAAATACTGTTTGTTTGAAAAGATGATGTCCTTCATTTTAGACCAAGCATCTGTCTATGTGGCATTTTTTATAGAATTTACAAACAAGAATATAGGATAATGGTTGAGTGCTGATCAGTGGAATTATTTTTAAAAAAGGGAAACACAAAAATGCTATATAAAGGAGTTTGACTCCATATATTGTTTTAATCCTATTCTTTACACTTTTAGTATGGATTTAACTCAGTGTTTTATAAATGAGACCCCAGAGCCATTTATATCTTGCCTTCTTTAGAACAATTGGGAGGAAATGCAGATAAAAGTTCACTGGTTGTAGAAATATTCTGTTTATAGTATATTTGATATTTGAAAATCTAAGACATTTACTGTAATCTTTCTACTAGTAGTTTTTCTTACAGCTGTTGTTAAATTTAATGACAAATTGAGCTGAACTTCCAAATAGAAAATGAAAACAAATGTATTTTTCTCTGCTTTCCCACTTAAGCTTCTCCTGTTTCAGGATCTGTAAAAGATTTTCTAAAGCTGATGTATTTTAAACAGAATGTAACCAAACATTGAATTCCCTGAGCTTATTTATACTTCAAACTGGGCTTTTTTTTGTCTTTTTCTTTAGGGTAAAAATCTCTCAATACACAATCAACTCTCCAACTGAGAATCATGTGGTGGTTTTCCAAAAACCAGGACCTCTGGCTGCAACTGGGTGTAGCTTTGAATGTCACAACTTCTCTGATTGAAAACTAGACCCTTTGTGCTGCAGACTTCTGGTAAACATCCCCTACAGTCTGAAAGAGGCTTCCTAACACTGACATGTTGATCTGAGTTTCTGTCGGTCTCAGAAGTCCCTTAAACTAACCGGTGATCAATCGATTCTTGTGGACGATGTAGCTGTTGTTGGTTTACTGAGAGCTTCGGTTGTTGCAATGGCCGCCGCCACCTCTCCAGAGAAGCATCAGCCCCTCCTGCAGCTTCAAGAGGTGGATTCCAGTCGAGTCGGCAGTCGCATCCTGTCTCCTGGTCTGACCCATGAACCCTGCCAGCCCATCTGCATCCCGGCCCCATACACCGACCTGGGCCAGGACTTCACCTCCATCCCTTTCTACAGTCCAACTATTTTCAGCTACACCGGACAAGGGATCTCAGATTGTCCCTCTGTCCACCAGTCGCTGGGCGCCTCTTTATTCTGGCCCGGCCGGAACCACGTCGGAACTGCTTTACCCCTGCACCGCTCCCAGACCCGAACCCAGCCTGGCCAGGCTGTTCAGAACCCCTGGGAGAGCGTTTTAACCAGCAGGTAGGGCGTTCAACACATCACACACAGTGGGAATACTTGGGTTTCCTGAAGGACCAACACCTTGAACTTTTTCACTTTTTTTGTCTATTTTTTTTCCTTATGAAAAAGACGGACGATGTAGCTGCACAATGTGTTGCATAATTATAACGTGTTTAGAAAACAGACCTTAAGTAAAATCTAGTGCTAATGTTTCTCTTCCGCCACCCCGTAAAAATAAGTAATACGGCTCATACTGCACTCTGGGACCAAATATTAACTATTCTGATCGCATATACTGTATATCCTTTTTACTGAACACTGCATATCATTCTGAACACAGCATACCATTGGTGGCAGCTTCATGTTGTAGGGATGCTTTTCTTCAACAGGGACAAGGAAGCTGCTCAGAGTTATTAGGAACATGAGTTTAACTGCATACAAAAAAAGAAAAATCCTGGAAGAAAATCTCCTGAAGGCTTTAAGACATGAGAACGAGGTGGAGGTTCACCTTCCAGCAGGATAGTGACCTTAAACCTACAGCCCAAGCTTGATTAGATTAAGATCAAAACATTTATGTGTCATAATTTTCCATTCAAAGTCCAGATCTAGATTCAGTTTAGAAACTTTTGCAAATATTAATATTCATTGAGAGATTTCAGTCATGAAAAGATTATTAAAGCTATGGTTGGTATTGTCGGAGAGCTAGCAAGATTCAAAAGCGGCATCCCCCGTCCTCCCTCCATTCGCAGCTTAGTCCTCCCCCACAAACTCAAACGTGCATCTCACAGTAGAACAGTAGAAGCAGAGGAGAGCCGACTCAGCCATTTCTATCTAAACTTTAGACTTCAACATAACTCCCTCATGTCTCATTCACCTGTAAATAGACCATATTATTATTGTAGCTTTCAATGTAGCATGCTAAGTTTATCAATACTAATCATACAAGTTTTGCAAAGGAGTGTTGTGAATAATTCCAGCGATGGCCAAACCTGATGAGTTTGCACGAGGAGGAGGAGGGACAGAGATGAAGGAATCCGATTGGTTTTTTTGGCTCGTACAGAATGGCAGGGATTGGTCAGAGTTTTTAGAGGCTAGCACCTGTCAATTGGTTCCTGTTTCTGAATACATAAGGCATTGACTTCTCTCAGGATGGAACAACCATTTCACTCAATATAACAAAAAGGGTTTCTGAATAGGATTACAAACTATAGCATTAAAACCATCCGTTGTCATTTAATTTCTTGTTCTAAATCAGGCGTCTGCAACCTTTCTAATCCAAAGATCTATTTTACCTCAAGTCCAGCTAAATAAGTTTTTCAGAGACACAAATATTGCTTGGGCTTTTAAAAAACATAGCTCATTATTTTTGCTAAATACCTTCAATAAGAAATCTGTTGCAATTTTAATCAACAGTTTTTTTTGTTTTTAAGATAAGGAAAAAACATAAGTTTTCATAAAGAGAAAGAATTAATTTTTGTTGCCAAAGGTTGTGAGGATGTTAATTTGCTAATAGACAATATTAAAAACCATTATTTGGCTCATTTTAGCCACTATTAGGAGCAATTTTTAAGAGCCACTTGGGGCTCCATAGCCACAGGTTGCAGACCCATGTTCTAAAGTTATATTGCAATAATCAGCAAAGAAACAAAAATAAGGGTGGTCTAATCATTTTGTGCATTTGAACAATACACCCTTAAAATTTCAATTTTAGATTTAAAAAAATGCTTAAAATGCTCGGCCCTTTTCTTAAACTGTGCACGTATGTTCTACCTTGTGTTTTATCATTTGAACTCCGGTAAAGTACATTGAATGCTGTGGACCCTAAATGATCAACCAAAAATGTTTCCTTTGATCAAAAGAATTGATGTAATCACAGGGGTTTTGTTTTAATACTCGTTACTATTAGTTATTCTGGAATTTCTGTTTTGGTGAGAAATAATGACTTGAAAATATCTGTTAGTAAGAGTGCAAGGAGGCTTTCCCAGGAGAGCGAGGAGGCTGTGGTGTCTTCAGGCGGGAAGGCGGACCTCCACTACTGTGCCGTGTGCCACGACTACGCTTCTGGTTATCATTACGGCGTGTGGTCATGTGAGGGCTGCAAGGCCTTTTTCAAGAGGAGCATCCAAGGTGAGACTAACAAAAGAAAAATCTTCTAGTTATTTAATGAAATAATTCAAATATTATCCATTATGTTTGCCTTCAAAGTAACTTCCTTAGTTAAGCTTATAATATAAAATGTTAAAGCAGAAAGTTTGAAACATTTATTTTGAAGAGAAAAAAATTGCTGTGACATGTTTGGATTTTTACTTTTGGGTTGGTGTATTTTTTTTCCACAGTGACAAACAAGACAGTCTCTTTGTTTTGAATGTGGCTCTATTTACAGTACAGCCCTCTAAACTTAATTGCAGCCCGAGTCAAGAAAAGGGAAAAGCTGTTGTTGCTTTAGGACAGTTTTACTCTGAAAGGTTTACTGCAGTTCTTCAGCAAAATATATTTTAGCTCCCCTCATCCTCTTCCTCAGAGCTCCTGGTGGCAGGATAAACTTGGATCATCGCCCAGCCTTATTAGCCATGATTACAGTTTTTAATCTACTTAATTATTACTGTCGATGGAGGCAAGTTTCAACAAGTGGCCATTTGTTGGCACTTTCTGCTTTAAGAGTAACAAACATCTGCCTTGTTTTTATGTTTTTGTTTTTTTCATTTTGAAATTGGGCTTGAACAGATGGTTCTTTGTGCCACATCATATTTATGGGAAAGTCATGGATTACTAGTTAAAAGTCCCCAATTCTGATTGATAAAAGTATGTTTTTACTCAACTTTTGTGGGAAACTTTTTAGGGTGTTAATTAATGAGTCATTTTTTCCCCCCTACTAAACAGAATAATAAACAGATTTAGGGTTTTCCCATAAATCAAAGACACGCTGAACTTTTTAATATCAAATAACTCCTTCTGTATCTGAGAATTACAGTTATTCCAGGGGTTTACCCATCAAACCAGTTTGAGTGTTATAGTGCTTTTTTCTTCCTTAATACTGGTCCTTCCTGTTTATCCTGCAGACGATGACCACAAAAAAACAAGTTGTGTCTTAGCACAAAATGTTTCTGGGTTTAAAGCTGGAGAAAATCTTGTGGAAAATGGCAATTAATCACAGATACCTTCACTCTTGTGTTTACAAGCATTGCATCAGTTTCACTTCCAGTCTTCTTAATTTTTCTTAAAAATTAAAAGAAGTAGTAAGAAACTTCACAGCTTTGGTGTAAATAACACTTATTTAACTTTTTACTGTCTTGTTAGTGAAAGAATAAAGGTAATAAAATGAAAAGATGCACTTTTTGCTTGTTTGCAGGACATAATGACTACATCTGTCCAGCAACCAATCAATGCACAATAGATAAGAACCGACGCAAGAGCTGCCAAGCGTGCCGCCTTCGCAAATGCTATGAAGTTGGCATGACCAAATGTGGTTTGTTGGATTTGTTTCCTCTTTTTTTATGTTTTTTTCGTAGCTAATAATTATCACACAGATTTTTTTACAGGAATGATTTGAGGCATATTTTTTGGAAAACATTTTAAATTTGAAAATCAGGCAAAAAAAAAGATTTTAGTTCTTAATAAAAAGTATGAAAGAAGAAAATATAAAAATAAACTGCTGGAAAATACAAAAGTTGTCATTAATGTTTGGGTTTTAGACTGTTTTCTGAAAAAATGTGGGAACTGAACATTAAATTGAATGTGCAGTCAAGCCTAAAATATTGGAACATTAAATAAAAAAAAAACATCTTTAAGAAATGCATGTTTCATATCTTTTTCCAAAGCTACTTTAATCCTGAAAAGGCTCCAAAATTACAGCATATGACTGAATCTGGCCCAGTTTAGTACATATGTGCACCAATGTTTATTTTTGTTTTTTTTCTTTTGCAGAACAGCTAGTTGTACTTCAAATAAAAAAAGGCAAAAGAATGTGGTTAATAAAAGACAAATGATTTTTCATCGATATTTTACAAATATTTTATTTAGTTTGGGAAAGTTTTCTCCAAACACTGAAAAAAAGCACTCGTCATCCTTGAAGTAAAATCTTGGGCTTCACAAAATCACTTTGAGGGCTGCCAATGGACCTCTAGCGTGGAGCAGACAACCCTGAATGGAATTAAATAATTTTTCTTTAAATTAAAAGAAGAAACAAATTTCTCTTTCGATTTGACTTGATTTCGTTTTTGGTTTTAATTTTTTTTTTTTTTACCTCAAGGTATACTCTGGTTTCTGTCATAGGCTGCTTTCATGGTAGAATATGCTTGTTAAGTTAATCCCTCTAAACTCGCTGTGTAAAAATGTCACCTCTGCAATTTGCACCCAAACTATCACACTCCTACCTCCATGCTTCTCTGTTAGGTCCCCACTTTCACTGGGGAATTTCTGCACTAATTATCAACATTAGGCAGCTTTAGGCAAATACTTCCAATATTCTTCTAATTTATTTAATCTGCTTGTGAAATATTTACTCTATGTTCTCTCTTTGCAGGTATCCGCAAGGAGCGTGGAAATTGCAGGAGCACACTGTCCAGGCGAGTGACCCGTTTGTCCTCTCAGGGTCGAATTAACAGACCTAAGGTGTTGACCAGACCAGTAGAGAGTTCATTAAATGAACCTTTACAACCTGGACTGACCCCGGAGCAACTGATTGAGCGAATCGTAGAGGCGGAGCCTCCAGACATCTACCTCATGAAGGACATGAAGAGGCCGCTGACAGAAGCAGATGTGATGATGTCGCTGACAAACCTGGCTGATAAGGAGCTCGTTCACATGATCGGCTGGGCCAAAAAAATCCCAGGTATGTTTAGCAGTTCTAGATAAAAACCAAACTTATTGTGTCTTCTTCTCAAGCACCTTTGGTAAATATGTGTAAAGAGACTGTTTCACCTTTTATTAAAGCAATATAATTTCAAATGTGTAGAAAAGTACAAAAAAAAACAGTGTTTCTTTCAATTTAGTGAAACCAATTAGTTTTTTTATTTAGACTTTTTCAAATTGATCAGAGTTTCAAGATATGTTTCATCAGGAATCTATGCCTTCTTTATGACACTGATGTCCATATCTCACTGTGACGCATCTACCAGCACAAATAGATGTGTCAGTGTTCAGAAGACAGAAAAAAAACTACCAGGAAATAGCATGTCTGAATTTAACCATATATAATCAGCAGTAGTCAGCAATATAAAAGGTAAAACAGCAACAACTATGACAAATCAGGCTTTATGAGAGCGCAAGTTTATTTTCCAAAAATGGAACGTGAAGAAAACAGTGAGAGACATAAACGAATCCCTGTCTGTCACTGTTGGAAAACGTTGTCAATTTAATGTTAGAATTCAGGGGCCCATGAGCTCTGATTTAAAACCCGTAACCTTTCCCAGAAACCCTAAAATGGGTCAAAGATGAGTCTTTTTCAACAGATATACTGATTCAAAACACATGGACAGATCAGCATTAGAACTGTTCACCAGAGGCAAAATAAACCTTCCACCATGTCCCTCCTCATTTACCAACATAAACCCTAGAATAAATGCTAGAAAACATGTAGGAAGATCTAGATCTGGATTTTCTATGAATATTCTGCAAAGAGAATTGGTAAAATATCTCTTTGTGTGTAGCTCTAACCTTGGGAAAAAGAGGACTTAAGTTCTCCTGCAATGTTTCTCAGATGTTTTTTTTTTTTTCTTCAAAACTTCAAACTATCCAAGGTTAGATTTGTAGTAAAGCACTGAAGATAAAGTGGTTTCACAACAGAACGGAGATAGCAGGTTCCCTTTGTTTGTAGTATGTTTTTTTTTTTTTTTTTTTTTTTTCCCCGACCAGAGCAGAGGAGGTAAAAGGTTTCACTGATTAGAGGGAAAAAAAAAATCTGAATTTGAACACTTGAAATGGAAGTTTAGTCTTGATGTTTACTTTTGGAAAAAAACACACCAGATAAAAGTTGGAGTCGTTTTTTAATATGATCTTGTCTGGTTTATTCAACACTATACGTGATGCAAACTGAACAGAAGAATTAATATAAAGAAAAAAAACAAACATTTGCATTCATTTGCGGATGAGTTGATCATTTGTATTAAATGTTTTTCATTCATTAAAAAGCAAAATGATTTTCATCAAAATGCTCAGAACTAGTTTGATACGTCATAAAACCATTTTTCTGAGTTAATGGTCTCTCGGTGAATTATAGCGATTGTCTATGTTTTATTTAAGGTGTGAAACATGCTTCTTTAAAACTGCTAAAGTTAAAACCTAGAACTGAGCTTTGTTTTGTGAATCTCTGATGAACATTTGGCTTTAATGGCTTTTGACCTACTTGGACTCTTTCAGGGCTGAAAATAAACCCGTTCACCTTTTACCCTAATCTGTAGATTCTTATCAGTAAAATCACTTATAAAATCAGACATGTCTTATTGACTTGAAGCTGATTAGTAAAAGTTCTAAACATCCCCCCAAAAACTCAAACTTTCAGAGGCCATTTTTGAAAATGATTATGGCAGAGCGTCGCTTTGTGAGAGCCACATTTAAATCACTAAGTAGTTGTGAAACAGCCTGCAGCGTGGAACATTTTTTTCACTGATTCTGGGAGGTTCATTACCAATCAGTCATGACTTTAATGCCTTAGACTGTCTAAGGATGGCTTTCATAATGTGCATTCCTTCACAGCTGCACTCTATAAATAGATGCTTCTGGCATCATGATTCTCATTGCCTAAAGGCCAAAAAAATTTCTAAGACCTCAACTATATCAACAATCAATTGGTTTCAATGAAGAAGAGTGACCTTTTAGCCTTCCTGTTAAACTGCTGTAATCCAGCAGCCTATACAGTGGGGAAAATAAGTATTTAGTCAGTCACCAATTGTGCAAGTTCTCCCACTTAAAAAGATGAGAGAGGCC